>VZTL01075151.1:0-11036 GCA_013400535.1 Scopus umbretta
GTCTCTATTGATAGAGTTCCACTGTGCTGGCACTCTTTTTCAGCATGTAATGTGTATTTGTAGTTTTAATGATCAGTCATACATCTATCTGGAGATGCAGTTACCTACTCTGCACAAAGAACTATGGTATCTAGATACGCAACAGTGCATTTGGGTACTCAGGTTTTTTTAAATCATTCTCCGTGTTCTTTAAAATTCAGAACACCCTGTTTTCCTTAGCAAGCACTGTCCTTCAACAAGAGATTAATCACAAACGAAGGATGAATAATATTGTTCGATGCATGTTACATGTTGTATATCACTAGGAGTGGTAAAATAACCAGCTGGTCACATGCAGTCCAAGTAATTGCAACAGGCATATTGTCAGGACTATTAGTGATATGTAATTTTGATTGCCTACAGGTGTATATTACACCTTCTGTGTCACCTTCGATTGCTCAATCTGTTGTGTCTGCAAGCAATACAAAACCCATTGTCCTGCAGTGATAAGAATCTGAGAAGTACCCTTTTGTGGGCACTTTGGTGATCTTGGAAGTAATAGCTTCTGAGAAGACACATCTATCACTACTGTTTTGTTCATGTTTGACTATCTGGAATGCAAAAAATATGGGAGGATAGCAAGGGATTTTATAGGATAATTATAGATGAGATATATAGTGTCTGACCTGTCTTAGCTTAGCTTAGAGGAATTATGATCAATTTTCCAGTGAAGACATATCAGTGTTACACTTTTGAGAAGCTTGTATTAGTCATAAGCCCTTAGGCACATCCGATACAAAGTTTTGGCATGAAGCAGTATGCTTTCAGCTACACCTGTGCAATTCAGCTGAGTCCAGTATGAAATGCTTTTTTCATCTCACTTTAATGTAAGTATGTTTATAGACTGAAAGCACAACTGAAGAGCAATGAAACTGGGTGTTGATGGAAACAGCACAAAGACTTGACATATTCCTTCTTGAGAAAGTACAATGCCCAGACATCCACACTGAGTAGCACCTTTGGCATGGTCAGCATATGAAAGGTTTTCATTTAAAAAAATAACTGATAATTTTTATTTAGATTCTTAGCCATAGGATTAATGAGTTGTGTACAGTTGGTGTTCTGCGGGTAGATTATATGGCCTCTTCTTTCCAAAGTAAGTTGAGATAATGTTCCTTGAGGTCTTNGAGATAATGTCCCTTGAGGTCTTACTGGCTAAACTTGGGAATCCTCTGAGTGTTAAATCCCTTCAAAGGATTACAAGAGGGACATGTGAAAACTGGGAAACCCCAGTCAGTGTCCATTTTTAAAAAATTGGGTTCTGAAATAATGAAGAGGTCGCTTGGTTTAAAACCTGCTTTGGTTCCCATTTAAATCAGTGATAAATATCTTACTGATTGAAATGGGAACAAGAACAGATTCTTGATGTATTTTTCATTTGAGATTTGCAAGCTGTTTTGCTTGTGCAGCACTCTAAACTATGGTTTACTTGAGTTATGCTCATAGGAGTTAGTTTTTCAAATATAAGAAAATTTACAATCCAAAGCTTTCTTTCAAGTCTTAGTCTGCATATTCCTGGGCATTTTAATGCTGTCTCTTTTTATTAAGTTACAGATATATATCTGCAAGGAACTCAACATTAAAAAAGTCAGGATCTAGATATAAATTTATATGTTGTCTAATATGAGACACATCAATGTATATCAAGAAAATGGAGATATACCAGATTTGTTATTTATAATTTAAGTCCTATGAAGCAATTTTTCAGAGGAAACTCATTATTCCTTTGAAGAAAGGCTCAGCTGGCATGGATTTGCTATTGGTTATTAGGATTAAGAATAAAATTAAAATAGTGAATCCTCTTATAATAGGGCCAGATCCTCAGAAGGTATAAATCATAATGGCTCAATGTAAGTAAAGTAAGCTCTGACAATTTACATCAGTTTAGGATTTGACCTTCTCCCCAGCAAATTATTTCTCTGAAGATCATACTTCCTATATTTGTCTTACTTTGTGCCTGGCAGAGAATTAATTAACACATAATAGCTTTGGTGAACTCAGGATAAAACTCCTCTGTTCAAGAACTCTATTCATTTACTGTTTAACTTGCTTCACGGCTGAGTTAGTTCTGCAGGGTCATGCTGTACTAATGACCAGAGCACAGGAACATTGTCAAACCAATGAGGGCGAGGTAGCCTTGGATGTATTCCAGATTCTATTCAATTAATCACTGAAATTTCAGGATCTTTGGGGACAGAGTTGAAAAGTAAGTTGCAGAGAAAGTACATAAAGAATTAGATTCATATTTCAGATGGAGGGAGTGGAAGGGAGTCCTTACTGGATGAGACTCAAAGAATGATGAATTGAACAAAAATATGAAGAAAAAAAAATTTAAAAAACTGCATAAAACTAGTTACTGACGATTTTTCAGAGGATTTTGTTTATTTCTTCATTACTGTAATTTAATTTTGTTCTTTTTCTTCTCTAACGCTGACTGATAGTGCAACCTCTATGTCAGTGTGACTACTTGCATGTGTACAGACTATGCATGCATAAAGGCTTGTTAGACCCAGCTTAGAGCTCTTTGAAAAGGTTTCCACTTTCTTTTTCACAGTCCAGATTTTCTGCCACAATGCACTGTTATATGTGACCTAAAAGACCCAAAACTTGATAATTCTTGCTAAGGTCAGTGAAAATTGCAAATACTCAATATCTCTCAGAGAGGTCCCAGAGACAGGCATGGTGTCTGGACAAATGGTTCCAAATCCCATTAGCACTACTGAGATAATGGTATGTGCACTGGAAGGAAAATAGGCTGCTCAAAGATTAGAGAAGACCATGTTTTTTTCTCATAAACAGGAGTTCAGTTATTGATTCTTTTTTTTTAAATAGCACTCAGCTGAAAACTTTCAGGAGGTGCAGTGCCATGCCAGCTTCACACAAGTTAAGAAAAAAGTTGGATTTCAGGAAATTGGGCAGAATCTTCCTAATTCTATTTTAGATTTCCAGCTAATCTTTTTTAGGCTGCTGAGCATTGTTGTATCAAGTGACTTGAACTTGATTTGTAGATACTGAACATCACAAATGTAATTTTTTTAACAATTCTGGCTGCATTTTTTTCTGGGAAAAAAAATATTTTAGCTTTGTCTAATTGAATCAACTCAGATGCAATTAAATTCTATTGAAAGTGAAACTATTTTTAGTTTTCACCTCAATTAGTAGATCAAGTAAAAACTGTACTTATGAACTTATTCTGATTTGCAAACTCATATCAAAGTTGCAAATTGTCTAGACTTCAATGTTACCTTGCATTATTTGACTTGACTTCAGAACTCGGTATGAGAACTCAAGTTTTTTTCTTGTACAGATGAGACACTAGTGCTTCAGGTTCTGGTCAGTATTTTGGTTGAATTTTGTAAGAGAGAAGTGAAACTAAATTCATTAAGTTTGCATGATGTTCAGAGTGTTGGTCAAAAGGTGCCATAGAGAAAATCAGTAAAGGTAGCTGTTGTTAATAAACTGATTTTCAGCACTGGATGCCAAATTCTGTAATGACAATACAATTACGGTTGTGCTGTACAAATTGTGAGGATAATTTTGATCAATTTTTACATGAGGATCATAATATTGCAACAGTTTTAGCTCAATTACAATGGCAAATGAAGGTTCGGGATTTTTTTAAAGTAAAGTAAGTTTCCAGGAAGATAAAAAGGTTTCTGGGGTTGAAATTTTTCAAGCTTTTTTTTCTAATCATTCAGTAAAGTCTAAACCTTTTATTCCTATAAATCCACTATACTGCACGACTAGACTCTAACATTCTGGTTATTACAGCAGAACATTTCTGTAGGAGTTTCTAGATACTTCTCTGTGAACCACTGAATACAGTTGAAAACACTGCCAAATTCTATCTAACAATATTCATAGTATACCCGAGGTCTACTAATAGATCAAGAGAAGATTGGACTATTTTTTCAACCATTTATCTGCTTGAACTTCTTTCTTCCCAAAGAATGAGGAAAAGATTCTCCCTTACCCCATCCACTCCCACCTACAGGAGACAGAGTTCTCCTTTAAGAAACAGAAATCTTTGGTAAATTTTTCACCTGTTCTTCTGAAGCCAGTATCATACCATGCAAACAACTTTCTGTTTCTAAGTTAGCTGAGATGCAGGCAAATGTTATAGACTGTGCAGTGACTGTCCTTAGCCTTTGTAGATTACAGAATTAGGCTTTAGGGAAAGCTTTGGGAGGGTGACTGTGCTGTGTATCAGACTCAAACCAATTTAGATAATACAAGCCTTGCAACAAACCCTGAGAAAATAGAACGATGTTACGATAATACAACATCCACTAAAAAGAAGTCTGAGAATTGTTCTTTAAATTGGTATTTACTAATGTGTTGTTATTGCCCTTTTACAATGGGAATGACATTAATCTAACCAAAGATAGGTTTACAATTGAGCTAGTTATCCTGGTCAGTGGAGAAGCAGTTACTTTTGTCGATATGATCTAGGTATAAATTCATCTTGCTCTCCAGGTAAATAACTAAAGTACATCAGAAGAGAAGAACATAATCCCAAAACACCTTTTAACTCCCTATAAAAAGACACTGGAATGACTTGTTTAGCTGTAAATGTCTACACTGTTGATGTCTGAAGTTAGGTGGGAAGAATACCGTAAATCAAGTCTGAATGTAATTTTCTTATTTAGAGGTATTCTCTATTGAAAGTTTAGGACTTTGCATGTGACAATGTATTCCTGATTTTGCAGTCAAATGACATCAAAAGACCCATACATTTTCTAAGTGTCCAGAAGAGTGGGAAGAGACAAATTCTAAACTCTGCTATAGCAGGTATTAATTTTATGAAGAGTCACACAACTCAGTCACACATCAGGAAAGGTGGACATTGTCAGTAAAAATATAGATGACTTTACAAGTTAATTATGTCAATAAAATGTCCTGGAAATTTTGAAGCATAGATGTGGCCTTGCTCTTTTCTTAATTTTTGAACTATCTGTCAAACTCAAGCACAGAAGAAAACTGCTAAGAAAACACACTTATGATTAGTCATGCAAATAAAGATTAGTAATATGAAAAAGTTTACCATGGATATTGAAATTTATATTACCAGAGATATGAAACAATTTTCTATTTGGAAAATAGAAAGGGAGAAGGATCTCTGGATTAAGTTATCCACACTGGCCTCCCAGATGGGACTGTGAACAAGTGATAGATGGTCAGCCCTCATCAGTCCAGGCTTTACCTCAGCACCTATCACAAGGATATTCGAGCACCGCAGTTCCACACGGCTTCTCTCCCCAGTTCTGTTTAGCAATCTGCACTCCCTCCACTTGAGTTTGTGGGGCAGGAGCAGTACACTTTCACATCGCTGTCTTTGTCACCACATATCACCTCTAGGTCTCTTTGTCAAGGGACAAAAAGATGTTCTTCAGAAGCAGCAGCAGCAGGTGTAGAACAGCTACCAGCAGGAGATCTCTAATAACTCAGATAACTCCAGCTATATTGCTTACTGATGAAAGGATCTGGTTTCTTGAGTGCATCAGTTTACCTTTGCAGGTAATTTGGCTGATTCAGAGTGCAGGCATGGAGTCCTATATGACAAAATAGTTTGAAGTCAGCATCTGCATGAAGCTCTATCTTTTTGGCTTTAGTAATCTTATAAACTGCTTTTTGTCATTACTGTTCTACTGACTATTTTTTTAATCTAAAGTGTCTCAGATCCCAGCGTTGCTGTTGTTTTCATGAAAAATTTGAAACAGATTATTGGTATTTGAATCCGATTGAGAAGTTGATACAGAGCCTTTCCCATGGCTTAGGAGCAGTAGCCCCAGGCTATAGTCCCTCTTTTGGCTTCCAGCCAATGCCAGTTTATCGTTCTAATGTTAATTTTCAAAGCAGTCAGTCTAAGACTCATGCCCCCAACTTCATGAAGGAGGAATTTTTTATATTTCAATCTATTAAATCAACAATGTGCTATCAGAACAACTCAGAGCATGAGACTAGCATCTGAGAGCTGGAAGTAAAGCATTGGCAGCTAGAAAGGTCCAAATAAATTTCCAAGAGATCGGTTGAATGCAGTGGCCTGATCCTTTCTGAGAAATACTGGACTCTGAAAGATCCTTTTCAGTACATGAAAGGCATTCAAAGTCTTCAAACTCTGCCAGCTTTCCCCCTCAAAAGGCAAAACAAACAAAAAAGCTAAATGGCTTTTTTAATTGGCATGGCTTTTTAAAAATTGTTCCCAGACTTGACCTTTGTCCAAAATGGGATACAGACACTTGTGAAGACTGTGACTTTGTTATTGCCATTGAATTTGTTTGAAAATTGTCCAAAATTAAAGATGCGTGGATTTTCAAAAATTCAAATGAATGAACTGAAAGCAATGAGTGACCTGTGGCTAATCAGCAGGCTGAAAGCATGCATTAAGTTTCAGCAGTGTGTTATTGGAAATTGCTTACAAGTATTATTTTAAAATAGTTATAATAAAGCTGTATTTGTTAATTCTGAGTGCACGAATTTTACATTTGCCTGTCACAAGATGGCACTGTAAGAACATACATTGCATTTGCTCACTGAGTGCTTTCACTGCCACAAAATACTGCCAAACTCACCTGCACATCCTCCAGACCCTGACAATCTTATTACGATCTTCCTGAGGGCGTTATGCAGCCGGTTGAGTGTTGTGGCTGGTCTCAGACTGCAGTCTCCAAGACTTCTCTGCAGACCCCTCTGCTTACGTTGGCATTAGTGCTGGGCTGGGCAGGTATGCAGAGCTCTGCTCCATCCTCACAACACACCCTGCATGAGTACAGAGCCTCGCTGATCGTCCCATAAGATTGAGGGATACCACAATGAGTGTACATGGAGCCTACATGAAATTCAATGTTCACAACTTCATAATACGGAACAGCCCGGCATATCACCCCTCATTTCTTGAGCCCAGACCTTTAGGAACCTCTCTGGAGGTAACAGTCTGTTAGTTACGGACAAGTGTCTTCATATCATGGTGGGGATGGCCGTGACACAGGCTGCCTGAGTATCCTGAACCTGCTGATGAGTTGTAAAAGAGGCAGACGGGGCAGGTAGCAGCAAGTGAAAGTGCTGTATGAAAGTCCCTACGCTACACAGGCTTCACCAGTGTGTCTCTGCAGTCTCTGCTGCATAGTAGGTGGTTTGAGAACTGCCTGCTACCTCAGGCACCCTATTAGGGACTTTTAAAAGCAGTGATAAGTGTCATCACATGTTAGCGCTCATCTATGCTGTGGCGTTTCTGGAATTGTGTGTTGTCAGGACTGCCATAACCACTTTGGGTGCTCCTCCCCATCTCTCTACCCCTGAGTGTATGCCTTGGAGAATTACACCTGCAACTCCCATGCCATGACATGAACAGGGGGAATCCTCGTGGAGGCAAGAGGTTGTTGAAATACTCAAGAGAGACTACAAGAGGAGGCCTCAACCTGTCACTTGGTGCTTTCACGCTGTTGCTATGTCTGGATACTTCTCATGTGAGTGAGTGAGCAGCAAGCTTTACCTGGCTATGTCCACAGCTTGCCTGGATCTCCCTGTCCTCAGCCATCCCTGTTGGACTGCCAGTGCCTTGGTGGCTGCACGTGACCTTTCCTGGGGCTGGTGGCACAGGAGACAGGAAGATGAGTGCCTGCAGAAATCCATAGCACGATGACAGGGAAGGTGCACAAAGGGGGCTGTGGATCCACTGCTCCACCACGATGCCCCACAGAAATGCAATAAACTGCCATCCTGCCAACTGTGACTTGTTTCTATTAAAATAATAAATTTCTGCTGCCAGCTTGCAGACAGTAGTGGGCCATTTGTTCTGTGGAGGAATGATAGTAGGGAAGATCTGTCAAATGCTCCCCTGCTAGACTGAGACACGTCTTTGGTTTGGGAGGCTCATGCAGAGTGGTGTTGACTGCATGCATCAGGATACCATACCTTTCCTGGGATCATGTTGTGGTTTAACCNTCATTTTTCTGTCTGTCTCATACTGTCCTTTAAGCACAGCTTGAATACTTACTTTTTTTTCCGTATGAGTCCTCAGCCTAATGTAGGCAGAATAAGACAACTTGAGCTGGGGAATGCCAGGAGGAGGATGGTAGTGGTCCACCAGACCTCTCCCACCATGTTAGTGGGGGGCAATGGTGAAACCCTGAAAGATGGACCCTCCACTAGGTCTTCTGAAAGTTTTGAAGGTGAGGGAGGTTGAAGGCTTCTGAGCCCATCGTTTCTGAATCCAACCTTGCCGCAATGCCTGCTTTGGAGGCCATGGAGTGGTGTGGCACAAGGTACAACTGTGTCTCAGGGTACACCACATCCTGGTTTGGCATCCCTGGCCTTCACAAAGGCCTCTTTTTAATCTCTCAAATGTTGGGTGGCATTTAAATGGTTTGGTTCCACAGCCATATGCAGTAGTGCTAAGCTGCTATGCTATCCTCTGGCAGGTGCCAGGATCCTGTGTCCTGGGGCACACCCTCCTCATCTGGGGAACGGAGAGGTTTTCCTCACAGGCACTGTGAGGGATCTAGCCTTGGAGGATGACTCTCTCTGCCCCTGTTTGTAACAATGATAGTGTCTCTGCTCAAAATGTCCATAGATCTGCTCTGCAGCTCACTGGAGCAACTGTACATCAGGAACAATAGGACCTCTGAGGCAGTGTCAGAGGCATGTGGTGGCCGTTTGCGAATATGCTCTCTCTGGACCACAGAGCAGCCTATTTTGTCACCCCCCGCCCCAGGTTTCCTCTCAGGGAAAGCACGATCTCCAGATGCCTGAGTGGAGTCTGCCAATAAACTAGGAAATATGCTATATATTGATGTTGTCAATGAGTCAAGGCCCAGGGAAAAAAGGGTGGTGAGTCAAACTCAAGCGTTGATCCACTGTAACACTGAATGTACTCATGTGAGCAATTTATCTCCTTTGAGACAGCAAGGACATTCTGTTTGTTTGATTTTCCACCCTTCTCTTGACTAATCAAATCATTAATAATCCAGAATTTTGTCTTCTGTAGATTTGTAAAATACTTTCACCATATTTGTTCCACAAGCTAAGCATTTTTTATTTTTCATTTTGTTTTTAAAGTGAGCTTGTGCTTTTGTAGTGGAAAGAATAAACATTTTGTCCTAATTGTGCCTTGTATGTGCAATGTTTTGTGCAGTGGAATAAGGACCTATTTACTCCTATGCCCTTGGTACATTTAGGCTGTAAATCCCAGCTTTCCCAGGGACATTTATGGGCCCTGGACCACTGTTATCTGTCTGATAAATGGTTTGAATGTTATCTAACAGGACCTTTGCCTGTCCCAGGTAGGATTTTCCTGACACTCATCCTGTGCAGGAGCTGCTGG
Organism: Scopus umbretta; assembly: GCA_013400535.1. Classification (NCBI taxonomy): domain Eukaryota; kingdom Metazoa; phylum Chordata; class Aves; order Pelecaniformes; family Scopidae; genus Scopus; species Scopus umbretta. Next base: position 9,362 of record VZTL01075151.1, read on the forward strand.
CAGTGAGGATTGGCCAGGGACCAGGTCAAATAAACATCTGCTTGCAGGCACTTCTTTTGGAGACAACAGCAGTTTGCTGGCACAGATGCAGACCACTCCGTGCCTCTTGATGTATGTGCCCAGGCACCCTCAGTTAACTGGGATAGGCAGTGACTGGTGTTCCTAGACTCTCACTCCTATCTGAATACCTTTGTTTGACTTTCAAGCAATATCTAATGAATTGCATGGGCCTAACTTAATCATCTTATGTCTCACATGTTTTCATATATTAGGTGAACATGTACATTGCACAACTTAATATTTCTTAAGCACCACCAACATATTTTAGAAAATAACAGAAGTGGTGAGTTACACGACAGAATTACAGAAAATTCCAGGTTGGAAGGGACCTTCTGGAGATCATCTGGTCTAATCTCCAGCCAAAAGCCAGGCATTAGGTTAGGTTTTCCAGAGCACTGTCTAGCCAAGGAATATTTCCAGTGAAGGAGATTCCACCACTTCTCTGAGCTGCATATTCCAGTATTTAATTCTCCTCAGGATGAATAATTTTTTTGCTTAAATCCACATGAAATTTTCCCTGGAACAACTTGTACCTGTTGTCTCTTGTCCTGCTACTGTGCATCCTAGAGAAGAGAGTACCTCCAGCTTTTCTGTAACTTCCTCTAAGGTGTTGGAAGGCAGTGGCAAGGTAGAAGCCTGATTTCTGATAGAGGAGGACACCCACCACCTCCCAGGTATTTCTGTATGGTTGTGAGCACCCTCTATTAGCTCTCTGTAGTGATCTCATTAAATGTTTTGAGCTTCACAAAGGTTTTGTGAATCTATTTCATTTCCTTAAGATTCAGTTAAGGGGATGCTAGAAATGCCCGTAAACAATGGGATCGAAGCCCACAACTTTTGGTGAGAACTAAATCTGAATCAAAATCTGCATCTTTTTAAGTCCAAGTGTGTATCACTGCATTTGAATGACTCTTCTCTCTCACTGAGGTTTGAAATTCTAACATGAGTTGTAAACAGTGTTCAATGTTTTCATTGTAAGTACTGGAATATAATTTAATTACATTTAATTTTTCCTTATCTTGTCAGTGTTGGCTCTGCTTGTTCTGAGTGTTTCCAGTGTATCCAGGTCAGCAGTTAATCACAAAAATAAATCAGATCCTTTCTATTCACCTTTTTTACCTGTGTCTCCCTGTTTTTTGTGGGAAGCCGCTGTCACTAAGCTGGCTATGCTGATTAGCTGAGTTTAAATTTTCATACAGCCCTTTTCAAATGAAGAATTGTGTGAAAGCACTAATGGCACTTAAATAACATAACAAATCTTAAGCACAGAAGTACCAAGTGAGGCTATCAGCTGGTCAGAGGGAGTTAATATTTCTTTTATAATTCTCTTTTTTTCCTCTTGTTGGAGCTGGGGTACTAAGAAGAAAACATTTACAGTCTTCTTGTAATCCAGGAGCTCTCCAACAGAGACAGGAGTGATTACCACAAGATTTTCCAGGCAGCTTCATTGTGGCCATTTATCACAGTCAGATCTTTGAATCAAGTGCAAAAATGTGGAAAACTAAGGTTACATCAGGTCTCCAAGAAGGATTAAAAGTAACCTAAGCAGAAAGAGAAAATAGAAAAAAAAAAAAAAAAAAAAAAAAGAAAAAAAAGAAAAACATTTAATTTTCCC
>VZTL01075153.1:0-11596 GCA_013400535.1 Scopus umbretta
CAAGAAAAGAAAAACGAGTCTGTGGAAGCATTTCTTTGATTTTCTTCCTCTTTCAGAAAGCTGCATCTCCTGAAAGATTCATGCTAAATACCCCATTTGCAGCAAGCCTGGGCTTTGAAACTTGCTGACATTATTCACAAGGTGAGGATATAGCTATTGCCACTGGGGTAGACCCTGGGCTCAGTCCAATCCAACTGGATGAAAGCATGAATCAGGATACCTTAAGGAAGGTATCCATTGCATTATCTGACTGCTTGCATTTTTCTCCTGTTCTCAATGACTGTACAATATTCAGCCACTCCAACCCCAGCTGGATTTCTTTCAAATGCAGTATTTAAATATGTCCCATTTATACGTGGCTGATGTCACCCAAACTGTTAAGAGAATGCCAAGACACCAAATGGCCTCTTATTTGAGAAGTACTGTGGTGACTAGATGCTTTCCTAAAAAATATATTGTTTTGTAAATCCTAACCATTGGCTATCTTGTGAGTTAGTGAATGACTGAATGACTTAATTCTCCTTAAAATGGGCAATAACCTAGAAAAAGGAAACATACCTGATTTGACAGGGTTCAGTGGCAGCTGTGGCCTCACAGCACAGGAACTTATAGAAAAGCAGACAACTCTTTACTTCAACTGAAAAGAGGCAGATGCAGCCCACTGAAGATCCCTGGACCTGCTACTGTTCTCTAGTTCTAACACAAGAGGCTTTAAACAACATACTTAACAAGTCATTCCAATTCCCCAGCCACAAAACATACTCGCTTCCTTGCACTGTTTTGGGGAATCTAGTCACGAGAAGCTCTACATAACAACATGCAACAAAAATGTAAGTGATGTTTATGTTTGACCACCTTTCGTGGATGAGTTATTGAGAAGAAATCACAAATACTGCTTAAAAAAAAGTGTGATCAACTTAATTTTCAAATCCACATCCTGAAAGGTAAATTTAATCTGAAATGTAGAAAGAACGTGATGGGATGTAAGTAAGCAAGCAACTACTCAGGCTGCAAGGAGATTGTTGTTTCTTTACCTTGATAGAAGTCATGCACTTGCTTTCAACTGGGAAAAACGGCAGCTCTTCACTCTTCTCCAACGTTTTATAAATTTTCCTAAAATTGATCAAGTCATCAGGGCCAATCAGCAATAGGCTAAGGCCTTCATTGGCAGCTCGGGCTGTTCTGCCGCTTCTGTGTACGTACAACTCAGAAGTACGAGGGACCTGCAAATATTCAGAAAAAGCATGAAGCTGGCCATGGGAAGCTAGCAGCTGCCTGTCATGCTCTGGCCAAGAGGTTGCCAGAAAATACTGGTTTTTATATACATGTGGTACACTGCATGTAACACAGCTGAAGGTAAAGTAAAAGATGATGTCTGGAGACACTTATTGTTCTCTGGTCCAGTATTTGTCCTTGCATAATCTTTTGTGAGTCTCCCCTAACTTCTGACCCTCTGCCATTTCATTTGCAAAGAAGAAAAAAATTATATGTGTCCTCAAAGAAGAGTTATAGGGCTGAGTCATGTGACAACTTTGGATATCAAAGTTAAGCAAAAATCAAGGAGAATCGTATCTGTTATATCATTTCTTAAATACAATCACACATTCACGAAGTGCTACGTACGACAGTCAGTCACTGCAGCAATGAGATCCTTAATTACAAAAGTTAGAGTTAAATTATTTACAATTAAATCTCTGTACTTGGGACTACACTATACTCAGGACCAAGAATCACAGCTTTATAGTGTTCAGGATTTGGATCAGCAAAAGCTTACTTCAAAACCAAAACAGTAAAAGCAGAAACATTAAAAATATTTAACCTGGTAGTGGATGACATGCTGCACATTGGGAATATCAAGACCACGAGCTGCAACATCTGTTGTCAGGAGGACACAGCTGAGAAAGTGATAACATTTAATGAACATAAAATTGAAGAGTAAGCCATCTGCCAAGAAACATAAAATACAGCAACCTAGAATTCTACCACAGTAATTTAAGGAACAGATTTGTACTATATCATCTGCTGGAAATATGCTATTTGTTTGCCCTTACAGAAAACGATACCCAACATTACATCAGAGGCAGTCTTGAAACAGCAATTCTTAAAGTGAAAGAAAAAAAATGCAAGTATTACCTTCAGCAGGTCTATTCTGTTTCCAATAAAGAAATTCACTACCTTGCTGAATCCTGTTTTCCTATGCTTTTACTCTCTCCCAATTCACAGGAACGCTAGTGCAAATCACTATTTAATGACCTAATCCAACCACTTGGCAGGAGGGTATGCTCCCCTTCATTACATTTCTCAGTGCTCTGCTCAGGCTGGGTTTACAAGTATCTTTAGCTTGATATGACCGTACCATTAACAACACAGTTGATCTTCTGGCAGGACAGAAAGGTTATTACAAGTTTCACCAGTTGGGAAAAACCACATTATTAACATCATAGATTTAATTAACAGCTTTTTGGGACTGAAGAATCTTCTACCAAGTTGCACTCAAATAATTTCTCTCAGCAAATTAAAAGCTAGAAATATAAAGGGGAAGGATTCTGTTCTGACAAATAGTATTTCTCCTTACCCCTAGAAATGAAGAACTACCCAAAAAAAGTCTTTTTTTTATATAAACAGTCTACTACAGAGATGAAAGTCTCCCTAGGGTATGGAACAATTTGTTTTAAAAAAGTCTCCCAGCAACTGAGTTCCTTGTAGGTAACAAGAATTTGTTAAGATTTTATTGCAGCTGACTGCACACTCTATTGCTACAAGGTTCAAAGCAGAAATAAACAGAGAAAATTCGACATTTTGCCATCTGCAGGAAGCCACGATAGATTGTCTCATAGATTTCGTCTTGCCTTGAAAATCTGCAGTCTCTGAAAATGCCTCATCTGGCCTAGGCCAATGCTACCAATACTACATTTTGCCAAGGGATACTGCAGATCTATCATGGCAATTCAACCTCTGTTCTCCCCGCCTGAGTCTACTACCAAGGTACAAATTCCCACGCAGTCAGACAGCACGCAGCACTTCACGGCAGGACTAATCTGTGAGGCTTCCGGATTATGGAAATACTGAGACCACCAACCTCCTCCCCAGGGCCATCCCAAAGCCAGCAGGAAACAGTTACTCTTAAAATGGCAGGACAGGCCTGCCTGGGTAAACCTGACTGCCCTCTATTTCTGAAAGGCAGCACTGCCCCTTCTCTTGCACTGCTCTAGGATACCTTCACCCTCAGGAAGCTAATTAATCTAACTAAACCTGCAAAACCCAACCCAGCAAAAAGTGGTTAGTTTTCTGATGTCTTAGCGAGATGAACTAACTTACAGAAGGATCAAATTAACTGCAGAGTCAGGGCACATGGGCAGAGAGCTGTGCAGGATGGTTATAAAAGCATATGGCTGAAAACGGAGCAAGTGAAAGCTCCTTCAGCAGCAAAAGCTGCCAGACCACAGGATAATTTAGGCTCCAAGGGACCTCAGGAGGTCTCTAGTCCAACCTCCTCCTCAAAGCAGGATTAGTTACAAGGTTGGACCAGGCTGCTCAGGGCTTTATCCAACTGAGTCTCAAAACCATCCAAGAACAAACAGCCTGTTCCAATGACTGACTGTCCTCACAGAGAAAAAGCTCTTTCTTACATCCAGCCTGGATCCCATTTCAACTTGCACCTGTTATTCCTCATCCACCTACCACACACCACTGTGAAGAACCTGGCTCCATCTTCTTGATAAGACTTCTTTTAAGATATCAGAGGGCTGCCAGTAGGTCCCCACAAAGTCTTTTCCCCAGATGATATAATCCCAGTGCCCTTAGCCTCTCCCCTTGCAGAGCAAATGCTTCTTGACCATCTTGGTGGCCTTCCACTAAACTCGCACCAGTTCATCACCTCAACCATTCTGTGAAACCTCATCCTTAATTGTTAATAACCTGGGCTCATGAACGGGGAACTCTCATCCGCAGCTAACTCCACCAACCTGCTCCTACTCTAGCAGAGCTGTTTCCTCTCCCCACTGCCTTTTACATTATTTCTTTTCTTCTCTACTAGGAAGTAGAAAATCAGCTCACCTCTCTCGCTCAGCAAACCTTTCCAGGTTTTTCAGCCTTTGCTTTTGGTGCATGTTGGCATGCAAAGGAAGAGGATCGCAATTTAAGATTGTGAGGAGAGAACTGAGGCGTTTTACACAGTCTATGCTGTTTGCAAAGACCATTGTTCTTCCTGGATACTGAAGAAGAAAGTAATAGAGATAATAGTCCTTCTCGTTTGTATTACAGTGGATTCTGGTTTCTGTCAGAGTCTCAACAGTAGCCTCTTTCCTTGTTAAGTCTATCACTTTGGGTTTGCCTTTTATTCCTACTTTTTCCATTAACAATTCTAGTTTGGTTTTCTTGTCCATCTTTTTAGCATTCTTTTTCTGTAAAACTCTTGTGGGAGTCTGATGGACTAAAGTCAAAGTGGCAGAAAAAACAAAAGTCTGTCGTTGAGGGTTATACTGTGAATCATTTAAGATTTCCAGCAACTGAGACAGCTCTAAGAAGTGACCTTTCTCAACCATTCGGTCTGCTTCATCAATCACAAGGCACCTGTCAAATAGAAAACAGACAGTAAAAATACACTTGTGCAGATAAATACAAATCTGATGTACTTCAAAAGAACTTTTCCTGCTAAACACATAAGGGAAGTTCTGCGTGTAAAACCCGAAGGAACACCAGGTATGCCAGGGTAGCTACAGCAGCCTTCCTTTCTGAAAAACCAGGCTTCCAAAGGAAAAATGGCTTTTTGCTACTGGCTTTACTTGACATTTCCTTCCATCAATATAACCACCATGCATTTCAATAAACACTCTGGCAAAGAAATAAGTGATCTTACACAGTCTAAATTATTTAATCAGTTAGTAAACGTAATCAGTATGCAGTGATGCCCAGTTCAGTATCCAGCAGTTAGTCGAAAAGACACCTTTACCTGAGCTGCCGAAGATTTGAAAGGTGTGGGTGTCTCTCTTTAACTAACTCCCACAGACGGCCTGGGGTTGCAATTACAATTTCTGGCTTTCGATTCAGTACACGTTCTTGCTTCTGTGCAGCCATGCCTCCAACTAGAATTGCAGTCTTAATGCCTAGAACATATAAATAATACGTTTTAATCTCACTAATTTATCAGTGAATGTCTTTACATACATCCACTCGAAGTATTTTAAAAACTCTATCCTGCAACTTTCAGCAAGTGCTTTGGGCAGGAAACTTCAGGGGTTTTACAACACTGAACACACAGCAATGCCCTCAATTTTGCAGAAAAATCCTCATTATAGTTAGACATCAAAAATAAAGCAGTCTTTTTTTAGTGCACCTGTCTTCCAATAGCAGCAAGAATCACATATGTCCTCCATAACTGTCAGCTTTGTTTACTTGTATTTCAGAATCTCACGTTCTGTCGATTGTATCTGCATAAACAAGCATGTTCCTCTTTCAAATAATCAGAAGGCCCCTCCAAGAATAAGACTGAGAAATGCTTGTCTTGCTAATAACTGCTCATTTGCTATGCAATAATCCTAACAAGAATGCTCCCTCCCAATTAATGATTCTCTGGACTGCACAGTAGCGCAGAGACACGAAGTTAGCTTTAAGCAATTTGCTCAGGTACTAAAAGGAGTTTAGCTTTGGAAGCACAGACTCCACACACGGATTATTTCTCCTTACTTCTCCAAAGAATACACTGGCCCGTGACAAACTCAATGCTAGTGTGCAAGATTCCTCCAGTATCCAAGCTACCACAGATCTCTCTTCCCCACTACTTGTGGAACCCCATGCTGTGAAGTGAGGAGTTTTTTCAAAGTGAGCTTGAGACAATAAAGCAAGCCCTCATCAAAACATATTTTCTCTCCTGCTGCAGCAACTATACATCACTTGGGCAGCAGATTATTTTTTTTTTTTTACACACAAATAGCACTGCTCCTATCAGAACTGTACTGACATAAATTGATTATTTCAGGCTAGAAGTTAAAATTAGCCTTGTAATCAGCTGTAGACTGATGAGCACAGCAGCACATATAGACACCAAAGGAAGATGTGCTTAAAAGCAGTTCACTGTGCTACATAACCCCTTCAAAAAACAATTACTAATATTGGAGAAGTGGGGAGTTGTTTCCCCATTCTACCCATCTTGAACAGTTTCACATCCTCGGTCATTCACTTAACAGATTTGCTGACCTCTGGTTTGGAAGAGAAAGGAACAGGATGGAATTGTTTTCATCATGCATACTACCCAGCAACATGCTGTTGCCTGACTGCTGTAAGAGTTAAGTCAGACAATCCAGCAATGCCTTCTACCCTTAAAATGTATGGCCAGAATTTCTTTTTTTTTTTTTTTGATAGATAGAGCAAAATGATATATAGATATATCTATATCTATTATCTATATAGATTGATATATCTGTCAAAATATGAAATATATATTAAATATATATATATAAATGAAATAATTTTTTATATATAACCTACATCATCCAAAGCCAGGACAAAGTTAGCTGTGGCTGGGTATTTAGTAGTGATTCTGTGTTGCTAAATCACAAGTCAATAGCTATTTGAAGGAAGAAACATTTTAAAGCAAAATATCCCACATTAACTGTTTACTTCCACATGCATCTCATTGAAGAATCTTAATGCATTTCTCAAATATTAGTGACTACAAATCCTAACCCTTCAAAAGCCACCCCAATTTTATGACGCAGAAGAAACTGTGGCACACATTCTGGCTCAACACCAATGCCAAGATCCAAACCCAGCGTAATCTAGGACATGGCCTGTGGGGTCTACATACCCGTAAACTTTGCAACTGCATCAATGTGGTGTTTTACTTGTACAGCTAATTCTCTCGTGGGAGTAAGGACCAATCCTAAAAGAGGTCTCTTTTTATGGGAGCCAACAGTATGTGTCTCATCACCGGAATCAAATTCAAAATTTTCCAGCACCTTCACACAGCCTGTTGTGAAAGATGCATCATCTTCATCTCCATTATCTTCAACCTGCTGATGGGTTAGTTTTTCTGTTTCATCCTCGTTTTCCCATCTTGTTTCATCACGATGCTGATGGGACTCTTTAGAAAGACTGTCATTTCTGGTTGTTGAGCTATTTGAATTTTGCCACTGCAGCACAGAGTGAATCATTGGAATTGCAAAAGCAAGCGTTTTGCCACTTCCTAAAAAAACAAACAAGAAAAGTAATACAGACCGACAAGTCATTTATTTGAAAAGATGAGAAAAGCAACAGCCAATCACATGCTGTTCTTAAAACACACAGTTATAACAGACACAAACTCTTGATCTTTAGAAGACCAGAAACTTGAAGTGATAGCATCTTTCCTCCCGTTCCCTTCATACATCTCCTTGAGGTCACCAATAGCATACTTCTTGGGGAACATGTATTTTTCCAATCTCTAGCAGGTCAGGCAGATTCATTTGTTCTGAAAGTGGTTTTTAAAAGCTGCATTTGCAGCCAAGATATTTTTAAAGAACTGTATGCCCGTAAGGAGAATACCATGCCCTAATTGACAGTTCTGATCAATGTTCTCCAAATACTGGAATAGCAAATGAGGCCAAGGACAAACTGGAATGTACTTGAAGGATTCATTTCCATCTTCAATGTACAGTACTGTGTTTACGACTTTCTAAGAAACTGTATTTTGAAGTATTCCACCATCTAATTTCCTGATCTATCGCCAGCTCATATTTTTATAATCAAAACACATAAATCTGATTTAAAACAGATAATCCACTTTGGAGAGAAAGGGATTGCAAATACAAAAATGCTCCCCTAACTTTAATATCAGGGCTTCACTGTACCAAACTGTAATCCACATCCCTGCCACATACCCACTTCTGAACTATCTGTCACTAGGAAAGATGTTAGGAGAAGCCAGGTAGCACATCCACCTCAGTTGAAGTTCTCATAAATATCAGTTCACTGATCACAAAAGCAGCATCCAGGGCACAAGACACTAGTACACCACTCCTGTAACAGGCCACTGCTGGGAAGCAGTCCTCTGGAAATCTCATGCCAATTCCATTTGTCCATATCACAAACCCATAACGGTCTGCCAAATTCGGCAACACAGAATTTTACCTATTTAGGGGAGAACCTTAATATTAGTTAATAAACAACTAAGCCCAATATCCTGACCAATACTGCCACAGAGATTCCTTGTATCCACTTCCTTACCTTTCTGCATGTCTGGGAGGTCTCTTCTGACTTCTACACTTGAAGCAGAAAATGTTTATAATCTGCATTTGCAGAGCACTTATACAGTAAGATTCTGTATTACCAGAACATCTGTTTTTAAGGTGAAAAACACTGCTGATCTTGAATTAAATGTAATGCAATCTGGCTGGTGCAAATGTCAGTACTGCACCCAGCTAGATTATGGCTGTGACAATCAGGACTATGCTGCAGGCACTAGATTCACCCACAAATTAAACAAATAATCACCAGACAGGGCACGACACCTTCACAACACACAGATTATACCACAGTCAGGCCTGCAAAACCAGGAGAAAACTGTATCTTGGTACGCCCAGATACTACAACTCAAACTAATTCATGCTCTTTTAAATGGTTTTAGATTGTAAGATTTTTACAGAGATAAAATTTGGTTTCTTAACCAAAACCTTCACTAGTTCTACATGGTAATGACCAGAACTCCTTAGATTCACTGCAAAAACAACAAGCCTTGACATTGCCTGCATCTGATCTCCACAGGGACCTATTGCCATATCAAAATCTTGCCATTCTCCCCTATGTTGCTACCAAAAAGGGAAGATGAATAGCTGTGTATTGGGTTTGCATTGTAAGGTTTTGGTAGCGGAAGCGCTACAGCGGTGGCTTCTGTGAGAAGCTGCTAGAAGCTTCCCCCCATGTCTGACAGAGCCAATGCCAGCCAGCTCCAAGACGGACCCGCTGCTGGCCAAGGCCAAGCCCATCAGTGACGGTGGTAGTGCCTCTGGGATAAGATATTTAAGAAGGGGGGAAAAAACCGGCGCAACTGCAGCCAGAGAGAGGAGTGAGAATATGTGAGAGGAACAACCCTGCAGACACCAAGGTCAGTGAAGGAGGAGGGGGAGAAGGTGCTCCAGGTGCTGGAGCAGAAATTCCCCTGCAGCCTGTGGTGAAGACCATGGTGAGGCAGGCTGTCGCCCTGCAGCCCATGGAGGTCCAAGGTGGAGCAGATATCCACCTACAGCCCATGGAGGGCCCCACACCAGAGACCCACTGGGCTCTCTGAAAGAGCCTGGCTTTCTTTCATGAAAGAAGAAAATAAATGAGCAAAACACAGTCCTACTACCTTAGGATTATGCACAATTAGACAGCAACAACACAACCTGCCACCAACCGTGTTTTCCATTCCGCAGCTAGAAAGGGATTTGCTTCCCAGCACTGCCAAAATGGCACTTTTTTTCAGCACAAAAACACCATTTAGATTTTCAGTTCCATTTTCAAAAACACTCCCTGCAGGTTTTTCTAATCTTATCAAAGCTAATAGCACCAGCCTAGCTTCTAATTAAAATGAAAATGCAAATCACTGCATATCTTATTAGTTACTATACCTTTATGTTTGAGAGCAGTAAATGGCTTTATACCACAAGCAGTAAGATAGGCAACTGGAACAGATGAAAAGAATGCAATGGAAGCCTTTAAACCAACGCATCTTCCAATTGTGCTTCCTATATTTATTTTTTATGGGGAAAAAATGTTGCACTGCTAAAGAAGACAAAACTTGAAAGGCGTGAGCAGCAAAAAAAGTTAAAGGGAAAACAATGTTCTGAGACTTCACAGCATTGTTTAAGTAATAAACAGTAATAAAGAAGCTATAACGAATTTCACAAAGGCTAGCAATGCTCAAAGACAAAGGCATGAGCTGATCACATGGTGGACAAGAGCAGAGATTCCTCTGCAGCCTGTGGTGAAGACCATGGTGAGGCACTCTCAGTTAATGGATCGATGTACTACTTCAAGCACAAGCAGCGAGAAGGGCTGGTGACAATGTACAGGCCAAGCCCAGAGACAGGGCACAGCGTGGGCCAGTTTTGCTATGATAAAGGCCTAGGCCATATTCACAATGCCTAACGTTGTGCCTAATATTTATTTACCATTCCAAACTAGTACTGAATCATCTTCAGAAGAACCTAGTTGTCTGCTTTGCCTTGGCACAGGGACTTCCACAGAAGTTAGGCTGTTGGAACATGACTCTGTTTCAATAATTCTGCCTTTTGCAGCGTATCACCTTATAGTTACCAAAATAGGAAACAACTTGAGAAACAACAGAAAAAGAGGCTTCTGTCGGAAGCACAGAAACTCATTGAGACTTCAAAGCTTTGCACACTGTACTTCGTAAAGACAGAACATCCTGTGTTTCTAAGTTACAAAGTTTGAATACTTCACAATGAATCATTACTAATATATTACATATGCAGAAGATACACGCTCTTCTCCTACATATAAATGCTTCTTTTGCTATATACAAACACTCGTAACAATAAGCTGCATTTAAAGAGGGGAGATGGGAAGCTCCCAGCACATATAACCAATTTAACAGATTTGTACCTGTCTCGGCAGCACCAAGAACATCCATGTTATCCCGGATGGCAGAAGGCAAGGCTAAGGCTTGAATAGGAGTTGGAGCACTAAACCCCAGGTAACTCAAGGCCTGCAACACTGGTTCAGGTACAAACAAGTCTTTCCATGCAGACACATCAGCTTTGTGATCAGTTGAGGCAGATAAAACTTCTGTTGTCCAGTTTTTAACTTTTTTAGAAGTAGCTACTGATGGAAAAGCTTCTTGAGCTTGAGAAGCCTTATCTTCAGCTACCTTCTTCTTTTTCTTTTTCTTTGGAGCATCTTTTTTGCTTGAAGTGCTCTCAGCCACATGTCCCTGATCCTCACAATCTGCCACTTCGATTACTGTGTTACACTTTGCCTCTTTATCAACTGGCACATCAATTTCTGCTGCGCTAGAATCACCACTTTTATCTGTTTTGCTTCTCAAATCTTTGTTTTTCTTTTTCTTTTTGGGAGGGATGGCAAGTTCTTTGTCCTCCTCATTGCCTTCTTCTGAAACACTCTCAGCTTTTCTCTTCTCTTTTACTTTCCCCACTTTGGAAGAACTTACTAGTTTGTACTCTGTAAGTTCCTCCAAGCACACTATATTTCCAAACTCCTCGTCAGCAAATAGACTGGGGTCGATTGGCACAGTTTTCCATTTTCCTATTACTTCAATGCCTTTCTGTTTCGGTTTAAAAGAAGATTTAAATCTCTGCCCTCTTTTGGTCTTCATTTTTTACCTAAAAAGAAACAGGGGGATAAAAAGGCAGGGCATCAGACCGAAAGAATGAGGATTACATTGATGACTGTCAAACACAGGGGACCGCAAGGCACAGTTCTTCTCCTTCGGGGGGGAATAATATGGATGGCCTTAAATATAACTACGGCAGGCCAGGCCTACAGCCTCGCTCCTGCAACAGCTCCGGCGACACAACCAAAAACGCCGGAATAAATCCCCGCAGGCCGCCAAGCGCTCCCCCGCCCCTGCCCAGCCCGGGGAGCACCCGCCAAAGGCCCG
>VZTL01075155.1:0-29572 GCA_013400535.1 Scopus umbretta
GGTCTAGTGGAAGGTGTCCTTGCGTCTGGCAAGGGGGTTGGAACTTGATGATCCCTTCCAACCCAAACCATTCTATGATTCTAAGACAGTAGGAGAAGTTACAGCCCATCACCTAAAAGCAACAACATAATCTTTCCCAAACCATGCAAGAACCAGTTTCAAGCAGCTTCTTATACAGAAGAACAACATTTCAGATGCTTCCCAGGCAAGAATGCAGCAAAGGAAACAGTTGCAGCATGCCTGAATGCCACAGGAAGTGCTCTGCTGAGCATAGACAGGGGAAAAATTTCATAAGCATTCCCAGCTCCTGCAGAGCTGAGGCCGGAGGAATGCTGAGAACACCCTGGGGAGCCCTCACACTCACACAGCTGGATCCAGATCTGCCTCCCACGTCATCACATGAATGCATGTGGTAGGGAGCAAGTATCTAAATCCCAGTATCAGTGCTCCCATCTAATACCCCTCAACCTATCAAAAAAAAAAAAAAAGGCAAAAAAGCACATTTGGTTTTTTTCCAGTAAGAGTGCTTATACTATTAAAAGCTTAAACCCGGGGAGGACAGAGATTGCGCTTTTTGCTTTTCTTTTCCTCTGCATGCTCTTACCAGAGGCCTGTGTTACTACCACCACCAGGGTAAAGCTTCTGCAGCTAGATTTCCCTCCCTCTACAGATCCAACTGCTGGACCTGCCTTACACACACCTTCCCAGGTCTCACTAGGCTTCTGCCCATCAAGCCTAGCTCCAACCAGACATCCATGGGTGCTGGGCATTGACTCAGCAAGCCCCATTTCTCCGAAGAGGCAGCTCACAAGCAGATCACCTGACACTTTGAAGAAAAAGGCAAGATCCACAAGATCCCTCAACACATGGGGCACCCCCTATCCTAAAAGCTAACACCATGCATGTTCCCAAGTCACTTTTTCAGGGAGTTGGAGCAAGCGCCTCTTGCATGGGGCTCCCCAGACGGAGGGTTCAATTTGGGCTCAGTTAGTTCTGAGGCACTAGACATCTACACAGAGCTGGCAGATATGGCACAGGGCCTTCAGGAGACCTGTGCCCTTCTAGAAAGGCAGTTGAAGAGCAGTCCAGATGTGTAGGCCACTGACTCCAGCCCATTCTCAACCACTGTGTCTACATCTGAACACTTCTCATGCTAACTAATTCAACATCCCTACTGCCATTTCTAGACCATCATCCAGCATTACCTCCCATGTTTCCTATAGAATTCAGGGTCTCTCTATGCTCCATGAATGCCCTGAACTGCAAAGTCTCTCCTCCCCATTTAAATAGATATTTCACAAGTTAATACATTTCTTTCTTTCTCCCTGCAGCAGATGTTCAAAATTTTTCCCACTGTACCCTCTGGATTGTAGTTCAGCAGAGAGGCAATAAACTACCAAGTGTTTTGGCCAGACGGAGTTTAATGTTTGACACAAATGAAGACCCCAGACACAGCAAAAATAAATAATACACAGATAAGTGCCCCTACACCAACCATTTCCACAATGTAGTAATTCTACGCCAGGCTACACCATGACGTCTCCTCAGCCGCTCAGGAGAGCTCGGTCTACCAGAGGGCTTGATGAAAATGCCCAGACAGTGCTTACAGTTTTTTTTGGAAGCAGAGTGAAAGCTTCCCATGTAACTTTGAGATAAGTTTACTGTATGGTTCAACTTCTTGCCAGATAGTGAAGTTTCTCACACAAAGGAAATGGAAGCCCCAAAGAAATCATGCTAAAAATAGCAGAAATGCTGTCCCCGCCCCCAAGAGATACACTTGGAAACTCTCCCAACTGTGTATGCACGCTCCTTGAGAACACTTAAATAACAGATACGGATGTCTTGTGCCTGAGAACCAGTGGGAAAAAGCAGCAGGGAGGGAGGTTATTTTGGTGCTGATAAACTAGCATCCAGACAATAAACCAGAGTTCCAGAGAAAAATCAAGAGTTCGTTTACTAAACCTATCAGTTACTGTTCTGTAACTGAGCTCTTTTTCACATCAATATAGAGAATTTCAGAGACCAGCACACACATTTAGTCAGGAAGAATAAGCATTACAGGGGTAACAACGTAAACAGAAATCAGAGAGCTCCAAACCTAAACTTGATCGCTTGCAGCAAGTTTGTTAGGAAGACACTGTGTCTTAAACATATACCATCTAGTAAGCCTATGGATCAACAGCAGGTATTATAAAGCCATTCTGATACTAGAGACAGAAACAGTATCTCCTTTACCCAGAGCCTTCCTGGTTTTGTTCATTTGTTTCCCTATCTCCTCCATATGCTTGGGGAAAATGGGATTTGAAATCTTTTACAGGAAGGAACGAACAGAAACCCCACGTCTTACTAGTACAGCAACTGGCACTGCAGAGCCTTGTTTAGTAGGCAGCAGAGAGCTACCAGGGCAAGAGGCAGTATAACCATTCCACAGCCCCTTCTTTCAAGCTTCTGGTAATTTTCCTTTCTTCCAGTCTCCTCTATCCTATACAATTTGCTCAGCACACAGGAGTTACTCCATCTCACCAGATACATCCCATGAAGCACAGACACTGTCAGAACTTTCCTCCTGTTGCCAACACAATTATAGTCAAAGACTGTCCAAAGGCTGTTGCATTCAATTTCACAGTGCTGATCATGTTAGACAGCCTGCAGTGCCATCCTTTATTCTGCCCTTGTCCACCCCTGCCTTTCCTATTCACTTTTTAGAAAAGACTACTTTAGCCACACTTAGGATCTAGGATGCTACTCATAACAGCTATATTCTGGCAGTTGACATAGAGAGCAGAGGACAATAAACCTAAGAGACAGCTCAGCCTTGGTGAAAGTAGCTCAAGTTTGGGAAAGAAGGGAGAAGTGTTAAAAGTATTTACTTCCCAACTGGACTACCTCATAATAATTTGTATCTTTGAAATACAAACTAATGAAATACTGAACAGCCCGACCTAAACTCAGAGTTTCTTTGTGTCCTCTCCTCCCAAATCAGTGCTGCTCCTTCCAAGTCAAA
Organism: Scopus umbretta; assembly: GCA_013400535.1. NCBI lineage: Eukaryota > Metazoa > Chordata > Aves > Pelecaniformes > Scopidae > Scopus > Scopus umbretta. The sequence continues at coordinate 3,005 of VZTL01075155.1, forward strand.
CACTCAACCGGAGTTTGAGCACACATCTTCCAGCTAACACCGCATTTCCTCTGTGTGTATACTGAAGAGCCTTCTAGAACCTCACAAGAGGACCTTATGTTAGGATCAAAGTACAAAAAGCCCTTTTCCAAAACCTCTGGATTAGTTCTTTTCACCAAGTACCCAGGGATTTCAAAGTTACTGTTTCTAAAATACATGTTCAAGACCTAACACTGCCAAGAAAAAATTTTTTCATTCTCCCAAAGGGTAACCCAACAACAAACCTTAAAATAGGTTCTCAGTTCTTAAATGGATGCTGTGATCATGCAGAAGGCCATTTTGTGGGCTAAACACACCATTATATAGTGCCAACTCCAACCAGAAGTAAAGGTGATGTCCCAAGAAGTAGAAAAAGAGTTTAATTCTTAGAAAAGGAAGGTGTTCCTCAAAAGGCAGATCCACTGCTCTTCTCCACCCTCTTTTTCTTGGTATCTTGCCTGAGGACAAAAAGGGCAAAGGCCTCCCAAACCCTGAGAAAAGTCACCTGGATTATGACACTGGATTTTTCTTTTCTCCCCATTTTTCTTCCTAGTCAGTATGGCTGAGTGGAAAAGGGAAAATTCCCTTCATTAATGAGGTGGGTGGAGGTGTCTGTCTTATATCAAATGCCATGATCTACTTTCAAAGCCCTGCCCCCACAGCACCAGAACTTAAAGCCATGAATGCAAATTAGAGCAACCTAGTTATTGCACACCAAAGCTGTCGCTGTCACTCTTATTCTCAGGGTGGAAGAGACAATCAGACAGTTGACATTTACTCTTTAGCTCACAGGGTAAACAGAAACCAAGTCACAATATCTCTTCTGCTGCTCTGGAAAGACACTGATCCCCCATTATCCTGCAACAACCACACTGCCAGGCCTAGCATCCCTTCTGCAGTAACTCCACAGGGAAGAGCAAGCTACTCAACTGCACCTGTGTTTTCCTCTTAGCAGCCGTGCTTTCTGAAGTTATCCCTTCCTCCTCCTCTTAAACACCTCATCAGCAATGAAAGTCACCCCAGTGTGTAGAATACACTCCAACAAGAGCATTCCTCCAAAACAGAGGAGGTTTGTGATCATCTATGTTCTTATTCAGGGGCACATACCTCCGCCAGTTACAGAAACTGCTTGCACTGGAAAGCAAAAAACACATTTAAAGCTCCATTTTAACACAACTGAAGTGGTTTCAAAGTAAGAAGCTGTCTTCATGTGGCAGGCAGAACTACATGTACTATCGTTATGTGTTCTGAAGACCACTGCTTGGAAACTTCTAATCCCAATCCAGCACATTTACTGACAACAGATTTCCAGTCTAGACTCTACAAAAAGCTCCCAGAAAAGCAGTTTTTCCATAATGCTCCGTTCTGACAGGAGGTCATGTGACTGCAGGTACAAAATCAGGGACCTCGCACTCCTCAGTAAAACCGGTTAAAAACAAATCCTCTTGAGCAATCACAGGCTACTAGACTGAAGTGAGTTCCTGCCTAGAAGTGCAAAACACCTGCACAGACAGAACTGTGTTGTAGTCAAGGAGCCCACAGGAACAGAAAGGATGGTTTTGCAAGAGGTGCTCCTAGGACGAGAAAGAACAGCGACTTTTGTCCTACAGCATCTGTATTGGCTCCAGCCAGGGAACATGCTTGTTCTATGGTTCAGCACCTGATGAGACTTACCAAAACATGACATGTTGCTTTCAAACACTCCTCTTGGTGACTTGACAAAAAGGGCCACAAGAAACTGCCTCGCCGTTGCTGCATAAAATTGCTTTATTCAGCATACTATTTTCTAAGAAATCATGCCCTGGGGAGCCCTCACGCTGAGGCTTATGCTGATGCTGAAGGTAACAGAAAAGCCTGTTGCTACTGGGCAAACTGGGAACACAGAAGCATCTTTTCAGGTAGAATTGCAGCTAGAGAATTAAGCTTCCCACCATCAGCATTCAGGGCCCAGCCAGCTCTGGCAACGTCTCAGTTCTCATCACAGAATTGGACAAGCTGGAAATATGAAGCTCTCTTGTACTGCTGCTAGACTTTTAGTACAGATAATTAGTATTGTCCGGGCGTACACACCCATGAAGAGGAAATGAAAAGGCACATGGCTTTAACCTGCCTTCCTGAAACAACTCAGAATGGGCTGTCACCACTGCAGATTGTTTAAGGGGACGGACTCGTACCTTCTTCCAAATGCTGCCTCAATTTGCTTACTAGTCAAGTAACCTTTGGAGAAAACTAGCTTCAGTTTCTCTTCATGGATTTCCATCTGTTACTCAGTCGCTCTGTTACTCAGAGTAATCTCATGCTACTCAGTCGTCACGGGAATTTTGCAGCTCTCCTTCAGTACTATATTGCCTGCAAATTTAAGCAGCAGGATACTAAATCCCTCTTTCAGATTGTTAAACACACTGGGCAAAATTTTCAGCAGTGCTTGCATGACTTAAGACATCCTCTCCCAACTGATTACCAGTGGGACATAAGCACTTTGGAAAATTTCATTTGATGGTAAATGTATCTGACATCAGAGCCATCCCACCACACATCTTCCCTAGTTTAAAGAAGATGCAATGCTATTTTTCTTTGCAATTTATTTGCTTAGCTGCCATATCATTTTATAAAGAGCAGTTTAAGTTGACAAAAGAAAAAACAATTTAGTGGAAACTAAACTATACCATCAAGAAGGGAGGAACTTCTGTCACAAGCTTTGTTATACAAAGATCCTTTTCTGGCATTCTGCCCCTTCTCCTTTCTCCCACCTCATGCACTCTTGATGCTTGTTACGCAGAAACCCATTACCCTGTTCAGCCATTTCCTTTCCATATTTGTCTCTATTTTATGCTGACAGGAACAAAAGAAAGAACAACTTTATTATAAGGATCTATTTGAAATTCTGTATCTCGCTTGCTTCCCTGCATTTAGAATTGTGTCGTCTCGCCCTGGTTTCTCCCCTCCCAGTACATCAGAGGCATATTAATTCAGTTCTCTTAACATCTATAGACACAAAGCACTTGCCGTAGAGGATATAGCAGTTAAGTTCTTACTCATGTCTTCAATTATTTTTACTGAATTGCCTCTTCTTTTAAAATTTGCAGTCTTGTTAAAAGCACATTTGAAAAAACCCACAAGTTTGCTACTAGTTATTTCCAAGTAATTAAATTCATTAATCCAAACAGGGAGCAAGGGAAATAACTACTTTCTCCTTCATGCTTTTTTTCCCCTCCTCTTACTCTATAATAATTATAAATGCTCTTATCCTACTAAATGTTGTGACCAGCACTTATTAGTTCTATTTTTTGCTGCCTTTATCTTTCTCTTGCAAGCCTTAAAACAGTAATTGTCCTGAAATTGGAAAGAATGACAGAGGGTTCCCCTACAGTAAACCTAAAATTTGATCATCCCCTCAGAAACCAGGCTGCTTGTTGTTTTCTGCATTCTTTAGTTCCTAGGGTTTTAGTTCACAGCATTCAGATTTACAGTTTTACTTTTTCTCCAGCCTGCTTCCACCATAATACTGAATGTTTCATTTCTGTCATCACTACCAGAAAACGCGTTTCGAAAGGAGAATGCATAAACTCACACATCCCAAAACAAGTCACACAGGATGCACAGTAGCCAAGTTTAACTGCAAATTCAAAAGCCTGTGCAGTTAGAGCTGGTTGCACAGTGACTCACTGACTAACTTTCCAAGGAGACAGTTGGCAGATTTGCATAGCTGTGTCTGCTGGTGCATTTGCAGAAACAGAAAAAGGGAGAGGACAAGACAGAGTGATCATAGCAACTTATGGCTCTGCCACCCTGTGCTTTCTGTCCGGCTCACCTGAGGCACAGGGCACCCAAAAACTCCACCTTTGCTCAGTGCAGGTTCAATTGAGCATGTAATGTTTAAGACACTCCATCCTCATTGAAGTTTATAGACAGACATGTGATCTACAGAAATAAGCAGATTAGCACAGGCCTGGAGATTGGTAGAGTCAGAAATATGCTGAATACGCACACACACCTTGTCAGCAGCCACCACCGCCTGGAAGGCCTTCCACAGTTCTGTTTTCACACAGAGAAGTTAAATACTACCCTTCCTCAGCACACCAAGTACCCTGGTGTTTACAGAGGAAACTGTACTTCTACTTCTCCTTGATGCCCTGAGGGACAGCTTATCTATGGCCCAGGCCTGAAATCTCTCTCAGGAAGAGCTACGCAGTTCTTCCAGCCGGTCTCTGGCTGTTTGTCCCCGTGGAGGAGCCATGACTCACTGCAGGAGGCCTGGCTTGTGGCTGCTCCCAGAAGTGCCCAGAGCAAGGGGCGGTCGTGACTCAAGCCAGCGCTGCTCTGCAAAACCACTTGGTGAACTACGCCCTACGTGAACATGCAAGAGAAGTCCTTATGGGCACATGTAAAGATTAAGGCTGTGAACACTTCAACTCATGCATATAATAATGCCTCTTCAAAACACACAGTTTCCCTTCTTATTCAACAGTTCAATACGCACAGCACTAGCAATACCACTCAGGACAAGGCTCCAGGCAACCATCAGCATTTTCTGCTGCATGCCTTCCAGCAGTGCTCACATAGTCAAGCCAAGGGGCTCCTGGTTTTGGACACTGTGGATCAGCTACTAATTTTAGGGCCCACACGTGGATGAAGAGGTTGCACAAAATACTCTTGCCTCTCTCTGGCAGGCAAACAGACAATTCCCTTTGTTCTCTGGCCCCAGAGACCAGATGACCAACTGGCCCGGCCCGACCCATCATTTCTACAGCTAATGGAACTGAAGAGGAGATAGCAACTGCAGGGATTTTCCACTAGAGCCCAGCGTATGTAGGGCCTTAATGCAAGTTTCCAGCACAAGCAACATTGGAAAGGGAAAGTGAACTTAGTGAAAAATGAAGATCAACTGAATACGGATCTGAGGTGAGGGTAATGCAACGGAGTTGCAACAGTCAGGAGTTGAGTTTCACTAGAGGAATTTTTGTTTCTAAAAAAGACGTTATAAAAATACAATAATTTTACCAGGGAACCACCCTGAAATCCTGTGCCTAGGCACAGTAAATGTTTTTTGGTACCACAAGAGGTGTGGAAGGTAGACTATAAATAGCATGTGTGTGCTGCCCATTTCCTTTAGTTGAAATACACAAGACAAACTAGGATAATTACCATAACTTCTTCCTGTAAGTATGACTTCAGGATACTTCTCTAGCATACAGTTGTGATCCCAACACAGACCCTTTAATTTAACTTTTCCATTAGGAAATTCTCAGACAGTCACTCCAAATCAGCAAGAACGCACGCTATCAGCGACAAGATCGCATCTACCAGCCCACATTTAGGCCTATAAACAACCAGCTTCCTCGCAACAGCAACATCCCATGTTTAACATGGCGTGGCCATCTTTACCAACCCTTCAGGATCCACATGCGGCGGGGGCGGGGAGGGAACCAAAAAACCCCAGAGATTGCCAGAAAAAAGTTTTTCAAGTAACAGCCAAAATATCCTCCCCTCAGAACCTGGGGGCTGTGGTAATCCCCTTTTTGAAATGCTAATGTCATTACAAACCATAGCACCAGAAGACAAGCGTGGGGCCTGGGTGACAGAGCCTCTGCTGTGCCCTTACACAGATGATTTAAGCTGAGCCTTTTGTAACTCTCCTCCCCAAAGCTCCCTGCCCGGCATCATGCTTGACAGGAGCTGCAGCTGCCGTCCGACCCTCCTGAGGAGCAGGGGTGGAAAGATCAAGCTGATGAATTCATGCGTGCAGGGTGGGGGCCTGGGGCGCAGCAGCCGTACGCCACGGCCTTGTGTTCTCCAAATGCACATGCAAGGACAAAGATGGGCTCAGGGAAGACTTGAAAAAAGGCAAAGTAAAAGGTCCCCAACTGCACTCTTGCTACTGCTAAACAATTGCACGACAGTAAAAATCGTTACAGCTGGTCATTAGGCTCGGCACAACAGATATTGGTACAGGAGAGCACGGCTCAGAGAAACTAATCAATATAAATACATCTATCCTCACAACCCCAGGAATCAGTTCAGCCTCGGGGAAGAGTCCCTCCTCTTGGAGAAAGCTACTCCAAAGGCATGAAGAGCAGTCAACTTCCCTGCAGAAGCAACAGGAACTAGTTACTTTGGGAGATCAGAGACAAGACCAGGCACCACAAGTTTCATCCTGCCACCATGTAATACATAACAACTGACAGACGGTTACCAGAGGGCTTTCTAGGTTTTTTTTTTCAATTTAGTGTTCAGTTTTCATTGCCTCTGATACCAGTCAGGGAATCAGCAGGGAAAACCAACTTCAGGTATTGATTCTGTTTTAAATGCTACAGGATTTGCCACAAAAGTGTTTCCTGCAACTTACCATTTCCTACTATCTCCCAGAGAGCCTCCCACTACAGGACAAAAGGGAGACCATCACCACAATAGCCGAGAGGTAAATCAAGCTAAGTTTTATACCAGGTGAAATACAGGTTAACTGGAAAAGCAAGCTACAGACTGAAACACTTGCCACTCACAAACACTGCGCACTTACAGCAATCCCCACTTCACTATTAGATTAGGTGAAGCTACTCTAATACCACACACATAATACATAAGGGCTCCAAACCCCTCTGCTGGAAAAGAAACAGGAACTATTTCACCTTGGAAGTTCAGTAATCCCACTGCTGCTTAGGTGTTTGAACTCCTACCTATACGGAAGCATCTGTCTTTAATGAGAAGGCTAGCCTCTATTGCCACAGAAAGAAGGTGACACACCACTCTGGAAAGGGAGATGTGTTTGGTTTCATTTGTGCAGGGTGCACACTGGCAAGCATCTTTGAAACACCACCAAACCCAAATAATTTTTAAATGAAAACACAAAAGCTTCAGTTCTGCAGGCACCCTCCCCTATTGCTATTAACTAACCAACATCAGGAGAAAAATTTCCTCCATTTAAAGCAACTAATTAAGTTAAGAGTTCAGCAGATGGAAACAGACTTAGTGATAGATGCTTCCCTGCTGTCAGAGGATGCAGAACAGACATTCATTTTCACCCTCTCAAATTGCTCCCCAGCACCCAACGCGGCCAAGCATGAAATACTCCCGACCTGCCTCAGACAAGTGTCAGGTAGCCAGAGGTATGCAGTAAAATAGTTAAGCCTTTGCTCACCCTGACTGTAGTCAGATAATTAATCTCCTCATAACACCCTTAATTAACAGCTTCCACCAGTCTCTCTTGGTTTTACTGACAGCAAGAATCAAGGATGCTAAAAGCAGCCCTACCTGTGCACCAGACGACAGGCTGCAATGTCCCCTTTCTCCCACGCAGGCATACCACTGCCCACCCAAGGACTCAACGCTTACACGGGATCAGCTCATGGCTGGAAGGAGCTGGTTAAAGTGGGACCAAACATGACCAAGGCAACACCGATAGGAAAAACAAAGAGAAGGGGAAAACAAAAACACGGCACAGTGCTCTGAAAAGGTGTTCCAGCCATAAGGAGTCTCCATGAGGCAGGTGTCAAGAGGCAGTCAGTTCTCCAGGGTGCTACGAGGAGGCAGAACTTCTCACGGGGGCTAACCTGTTCCGGCACAGCATCCACACTGCACTTCAAGTGTGCTCGCCCACCAGAGGCATTGCCTTACACCAGCAGACAGTGATCTGGCCACCATAGCATGCACCTCCTCTTCCACATGGCAAAAGTGTGCTAACAGTGCCTGACTGCCAGTCCTGTGATCTGCCTCAGACCAAACTTGCCAACTATTTGTTTCACTACTGCTTCAGTGACATAAAATCGAACAAGGATCCTGTACCAATAGAGAGCTCGGCTCTCCCAGCACTGTACAGCTCCCCCAGCTATTCTAAAAGTGGAATCTAGCTTACTAAACAGCTATCATCAAAGCACAAACTGTCAACTTAAAGACAACATTTAAGTATTTGAGAAGTAAATGCAAATAAAGAGATTCAAAATGGGAAGGCCCTAAGGTTAAAATTATGCTAGCTCAAGGACATCACATTTCTACATGAGTCACAGCAAGACTCATTTCTGCTTTGGGCTACTGGCAATAACATTTGCAGCAAGACTAGCTTGTTGGGAAAGACAAAGAAGTGGAGGACTAAAAGAATACAACTGGAAAAAAAAACCCCAAACTTGCCATCTTCACAGATTTCACTAAGACTTGTGCTCAAAGGCAAACTCATCACCGCTTGTGACTATGTTCAGATTTTTCAGCTTACATATTAAAAATGAATAGTTTCCTGTCTGAAAAGTGACAGTTGAACCTGAACACTCAAATGATAAAGCCTTTATCTTCTCTTAGCATCTTATAACCTAAGCCAATTACACCCAAGAAAGTGTTTAAAATGAAATCTGACGGTTGTTCTCTAGGACCGTTCAAAGATTGCTTTTGCTAGGGAAAGCAAAACCAGTGACAGAATGGAAGAAGTACTAGCTTTAGGATAATACAGAGCATTACAGTTCTGGTCCTTTGCCTGTGCTAAAGAGAAGTAAAGATGCGCTGCAGCGTAACACGTGGCTCAACACAACTCTGACAGGACTGGTCCTTTTCAAGAAGCATGTCAGCGGCCCTAAAGCTTGAACTCCTGGAGACTGGTTATACAGCAGGTGCATTGCCAGGACTCTGAGCTTCAAAGTTAGCTGCTCTGAAGGCAGGGTTGGAATGGGCAAGAGGAAACAACACTAGAAACCCACACTTCTCCCCTCCCAGCCAGGGATAAATCAACAGCTGTGGTTTTTGTACAACACACCCGAAGCATGTTCCTAAAGGCCTCTGCAGCATCAGGTAAGTCTCCCGGAGATATATCTCCAGGATGCTGATGGTCCAGAATAGAGAGGCAGCAGCAGAAATCCCTAACCCACTCTGACATAACTTCATTTCACACATAGTGTGACACACAGACCCCACCTGGAAAGCATAACCATCAGCAGGGAGTGATACCTTGGTGTTGACAAGGATCCAGGGCCTAGCAGCTTTAATAGGTTTATCTTTGTTTACAGGAAGGGTTCCTCTACAGTGGGTGTAGCAGCCACAGAAATGATGGGGGAGAAAAGCAAAGCAGCTTTCAGCTATAAAACTGAACGCAAACTAAGAAAAGCAGAACTGAGAAATTCATGAGTATTTATCTAAACATGGCAGCAACTTCCACTTTAAATTCCTCCCTACATCTTGTTTCACAGACAGTTGCTATACGGTCTTCGGCAGTTTCTCTTCCCACAAGATCCCCAGCCATGATGTTAGAGCATTTGTAGGCAGACACAGCCAGTATGCTCCAGTAACTGGCATCTTCACCCTGCTCTGCTCCTGCCTTGAGGAGATTCCTGCCTTGAAGCTTCAGTCCCCGGAGGGCACACACATTTTGTAACCCTCAAGTTCTTAAACTCTCTGTCAGTGTCTCATTAGTCAGTCCTGTTGCATACAGAAAAGCCTCAAAAGCCTGATGTTGTAAAGGCATATCCTGCATCCTCCTGCATTAAGACACTCTTACCACTCTTACCTAACCATAAAAAAAAAAAAATAAGCACACACATAAATGCATATTTCTACGAGAGTACTCCCTCCCAAGGCCATACTATTCTCAACCATTCTAATCTGCTTGCATAAGTAAAACACTGCCTTCTTTCAGGACTCACACTACTTAAACCAAGCCACTAATTGGCTTTTTAAACCACCAGGATCTTTTTCACAACTTCACCTGTGGAAACCTTCACCTTCCTGTTATGCTGCACTCTTCTGTCCCCCTCTTCTCCTTCCCAGAATCTTATTCTCCCCTTCATCCTTATTCACCTTCAAGCTTTTCTGCCACCTTCCTACAAATCTCCATTCACTTCTAGTCCTTTTGTATGCCTAAAGAGTCTCCAAAGAGCTCCACTTCCTTCCAAATATTCTACTTCTACCTAAAACAGAAAAGCTTCACCTGTTGTCACAGTAGCTCACATCTCTGCTGAAGAAGTAAATGCAAAGTTACCTAAACCACAAAAGTAGTAAGATCACAAAACAGTTTTACTCTCTTTCTGATGCATAGTTTTATGGGTGCCTAAGGGTACGTCTGACACGAAACTCATTGCACACCATGCTGGTCTTTTTCTCAGGACATGGAAAACATTCCTTCAAGCCAGAGAAGCAGCAGCTGCCTCTAGCTTTCTAGTGATGACTCTGCATGTGTCAGGCCGACCATGTTTCTTCCCTGTCTGTGGGCTGAAAACTCAACACAATGTCCACCAGAGGTGCTTATCTCACTCTACAGCAAGGCAACATTTTTCAAATCAGACATGCTTCTCCCTTTACTGACAAAGTAAAAGATATATCTCAAAAGCAGCAGCAATGTTTCTTCCTGCTCTCAAAGAAGAAAGATTTTCCTCATTGAATTAAGATGACTGGCTAGACCTAAAATGTTGAGCCCACAGGATTCAAAGATGCTCTTTTGTTACCCTACTGTTCAATTCTTTGGCTTCTGCTTCCCCTGAAATGCTTCTTACCATGCCAAACTGATAAATGCACTTGCATTCATGGCATTGGCGCTATAGAAAAGGAATACAGGAGGCATCCAGCACCAGCCAGGCCAAGGTACACAAGCAGCGAGGAAGCATTCCCACAACCTCTTGATATCAGGCAGCCTTCTCAGCACAGGAACTCCAGAAGTTCCCCTCCCCCTTCCATAATAAAAGGATCACTGTATTAGGCTGGGCCAAAAAGCTGATTTTATTCTTCAACACTTTAGCAACAAGCCCCCTCTAGCCCGATCCACCTAGCACATCCTAAAACTCACCTAAGCAGCCTCATACCTAAGGGGTTACTTCAAATCCCTGTAACAACATCTGAAAGCAAGCAGTTTGCCAGTCCTTCAACTCCAATACAACACACTGCAGAAGCAGAACCTCGGGGGAATTTCTGCTTGCAGAGGAAGATGAATACTCCTCAGAGGTTTCATTCATTAAAAGGCAAATTTTTTTTTTAGATGCAAACCAGCACACACAGATAAGCAGGCACAACCTCTTGAGACAATGCCACAATCCTGTCACTGGGTCCCAGTTACTTTCATGAAAGTACAAACATTTTTGAGCTTGCTGTTCAAGTATCTTCAGCGCCCTACCTTCACCCTTGACTATTAGCAGCTTGTTACCAGCAGTGTTTTAGCAATCCTCATCTAGACAGAGACTGCTGGGTTTAACACAGGGCCTTGACAGATTCATCCACAACAGCTGAAGACTTGACAGTCTCCAGCTACCCATCTTGCCCTACCACTCGTTTCCCCCTTATCAACCCATGTAAGCATGCTGAAGACATATCTATTCCACAGCTTTACATACCACCCATCAGCTATTCCAACAGTATTTGCAGTAACAGCCCAGGCTGAAGTTTGCCACAGTTCCAGAGCAAATTTCCTTCTTGTTCTGCCATCCCCGCTGCACAGTCAGTAATAGCCGGTAACATAAGCAGGAGGTGGTAACTGCTTGTGCTGCTACAGTCAAACGTAAGGGCTAGAGAAGCAGTGGCAGACGTGGGTTGCACAGATAAAAACATTCAACATATCCTAAAAACATAATGCCTCAGCTGCAATGGCAACCAGTTTAGGACTCAAAAGGGACAGAAGCGGCAAAGGAACTGTCAAAAGGCACAAGATGATAGCAAGCAAACTTTCTGCTGTCCTGCTGTCAGGACTTTTCCCATGAAACTAGGAACAAAGCCAAACTCTTCCCAAATGATTGGCTCAAGGAGATAAAAAGGAACAACACAGTGATAGAAGGAAGCTGCATAAGAAGATAGACAAGTCTGTATGTTCAACCTAGTGGGCAGCAGTCAAAGGACACCAGGATGGTGATGAATCAGGACCTGGACTGAAGTTCACAAATACTTTCTCCTGAAGAACAAACCATGCCATTCAGCACCCCTCCTGCTTACCTCTACAATGAACCTCCTACCAGTTTTCATCTTTCTCATTCTAGCCCAAGAAGCTAAGGTGAGTTGGACCAGACAACTCCCGAGTTATTTCCTAAAGCAGCTTATTTTACTGCTAGTAACCATGGCCAAGAACTGAAGGCCCCTTAATACTAGGTGTGTGTGATACCAGTCTTGCCAGGAGTAAAACTTAAGCATTAGATAAAAATCCAGGATTCAGAGGATTCCATCAGCTCTTCTCCCATCTCCCACTCCCTGAAGACCAAAACTTGGTAGATGGTACAATTCCCCTCCCACACCTGTAAATGCTTCATTATGAATCCATTCCCCTCAGATTCTGTTCCTGTATTCCACTTTTTTTTGGAGAAGAGGGGAAGTTCAGACTAAGCAGATCAAATTTGAGAGTTCAACAAAGATTTACAGAAAATTTTATACACTTAGAACAGATACAAAAGACAAATATGCTTCCTGATTCCTCTCAAAGTTACATACATCCATAACACGCACACAGGAAAGATTTTAGGCTTTTTGTGAGCACAGGATATGAAAAGTAGGAGTATCCAATGGAATATATCCCAGTCATGCTCTGTGATGAGATGTTCACCTTTCTTGATTAAAGGAAACAAAAGGGGTTTTGCCTCATCTTGGCCTCACTGTCCTCTCAATCCTCTCTATCAGCCTCTCCAAACTCTCACAAGCAGCATCTCTGAGTTTTACTGAAATATTTATTCTATTTGTTTTTTCTTGAGTTATTTGAAGTTAAATGCTATAGAAGGCACAGGGATCCCTTCAAGCACAGTGAAACATATGAAATTGATCTCCCTCTCTCAAACTGAGGGTAGTCATCTTTCCCAAATACAATGGAAATAGGGCACAGAGACGGATCTCAGCCTATCCAACACGACAAAAGTATAATATGATTCCTAGCTCAGAGCCACTTATATTAAGCAGTAAAACATCACACTCATTTCTCATAGTACAGCAGTGAATATAAGTCTACTCACATGCAGGTCCTTTGGATTTGTTGTGCCAACCTAGGACAGACAAAAGGAAAATTCAGGGTTACTACTATGCTTGCTTTAATTAATCCTTCAAATGATAGAATTCATTAAAATTAAACGAGTTGTGTGGCTTCTTGAGATCCCTATTACTCCCTTCAAGCCAGTTACTTAAATAGCACTGCTTGGATCAGTCTAGTAACAGTGTGAATATTATTATTTTAATAATCTAATTCTGGGCCTGTCTGCTTCTGCTTCTTAGCCACCTTTGCAGCTGGGCTGTCATTCTGCAGCTCCTCACCATGCTCTTCCATACCACTTGGCTCTTACTAAGCTCTCCAAAGGGACTGGAAAGAGGAATTGCACCTGAAACTGCTCCCCCTTCTCTCCACAGGGAACTACACGCTTCTTTGGGCTGATACTGTAATTTCTCCAAACCCACACTTACACGAAGCATGCAGGTTAGAATCAAGATCCTCTGTTCATGCACGACACCTTGCCACATTTCTGTCTGGCCATCCAATGTTATAGTGTCCTTGTTTTCATGACCATTGAATTCATCCCTAGCTGTATAAACGCCTTCCTTTCAGCTGCGTAATTAGAGACAAAGGAAACCTCTGCTTTGCACAGATTCCCAAAGAATAGGAACAAGTCTGAATCTGCTCAACGACTGGAGTGCGCTCTAACAAGCTGTTCTGTGCAATGCAAACAAATACCAGCGGTATCCAAGAGCTTCTGTGCAGAATAACCTTGGCACTGAAAAGACCTTAGAACAGCAAGCAGCAGATTGGCTGCATTTGCATCAGAGACAACACGGAGGAATGAAGTCGTTTCAGTTTATTCAAGCTCAATTTATCACTTTAATGGCAATCCTAAAAATTAAAGAGCTAGCTTTATAGCATTCCACACGTGATCAGTCAACAAAAATCAGGCTGTGTCGAAATCTAAATGCACTTAGATTCACTGAGCGTGCATTATTATTAATTTTTAAACGTTAATATTTAAACTCTCTCCTTTACAGGTATTGATATTTGCTTAATTCAGGATGTTTAATACTTTTACCAACACCTTTACTTGCATTTCCCAGGACCAGGTGATGCTATTATCAATGATGAAAGGCTCAACCTATGTTTTGATAGGTTTCTGACAGAGCTGGTTATGAATCCAAGAGAGATTACACTATTTGGAACACAAACCATAGGAAGCTGTCAGAGTATTTTAGAGACTACGTGTTAAAATTTAATGAACAACTTATTCTGGTCCACTGTCATCCTTCCAAAAATAGCCTGGCCAGACAGGAGGACCATTGTGAATGAGATATAAACACAAGGCCTTTGAGAGCTTGGGAATAACCTTAAGGGCCACAGATGGGAAGGGGGGGTGGAGGGGGAAGGAAATCACAGCAACAAAGAAAGAATGGAGAAGCCCTATCGGTAGAAAAGCAGACAAAGTGGTTGTTATTGCTCCTCTCTATGGCTTCAAAACTTCCCCATCTCTATCTACTACGTACCACAGCTCTTAGCTACATTCCAGATGAACCCTCAAAGAAAATGGAAGAGACAGATGAAGAACTAAGCCTCAGCGTTTCAGGTCCTTGCTTTCCAAGTCTCCTTGCCTGCTCGTTCCTTTGTTATTTCCCCCAACTAACCTTGGAGAACTTGCCAGACAGGGAAAAAAGGCACAACAGTGATAAAGCTCAAAAAATATTTCTGAACAGCACTGAAGTTTCCATAAATCCTCCTCTTCTGACACAGCTTAATTGCTTGCCCATTACCAAATACTGCATTTGTTTTGTGTCAAAATATGTGCAGTGGTTATGTTTATATTCATGGACATCTTCCTGTGAAAAGGGAGCAGTTTCCCCAAATTCTGCAGCATGCTTAGTGACTAAGCAACTTACCATACTTATCTCATGGCACTCCAGGATATTTGAATAGATTTCTTGAGACAAAGCGCTGAAGATTTTTCTTAAAAATTCATGCATAAGTAAAATCAATTTATTACCAGAGGACAGACCAGATGCTTGCTGACTGGAAATGAGTCTGCCCTCTGCATTAACCACGTGGCAAAGAGAACACATTCCTGCCCAGAACATGAATATATCTCTAAGCCTCATGGAACTCAAGCAATAGAAATTCTAAACAACAAAATTATTGCAATACAATATACATCGTATGGTTTTTAAGTATATGAATCACAAGCTCTGCTTTCTCACTGAGAGCTGAGCCAGCCATTGTCTCCATGCTTGTCTGTCTTTTTATGACAACATTCTTCAGCTTTTGTAGCAATTGTGAGCATGTCACATTGGCGCTGCATTCAAGATAAGCATTATCACCAAGAGATTTAATGCAATCTCTTGCTTCATGTTAACATCGCTTTGCTCCGCCTGCTCTGAATGATTTTGCTACGTAAAGTAATAAAGTGAGGATGGTGGGGTGGTTAGGGTGACAAAGATGAGGGAAAGATGATTTTCCAAGCACTTCACCAGTATTTTTTTGTTTCTCCATCTGGCTCTCTGCTCCTCAGCTGATTTGCTCATTAATGTTACTCATGACTGGCGTGCTGCTCCAGGTGCGGCTCCCCGGGACCATGACACATCACCGAGCACCCCATCCCTCCCAGCAACTGGCAGTTGGGTTGCTACCTCCCAGTCTCAGAAAACCTGTACGTGGAAGTGCTCCTCAGTGAGCCCTTCCCCTCCCCCCAGGATTTTTTTCCCCTGCATGTCTTGCCCTCTGCTATGACCTTGGGCTCCCCTCCACATGCACTCACTTTCTCACTTCCCCAGCAGGAAACTGTTCATGCCTAGCCACTATAATCCCATTTAGCTGATGATCTGCCTTGATCAGTTTACCACAGCTGGTTTCAGGTCCTGAAGCAAAAGGAACACAGAAAGGGAAACAATGCAGAACCACTCTCGGGTCTTCTGACATGCTTAACTAGTGCTTTTGTTAATGTGACTGGATGCCTCGAAAATTATACTAAAAAGGCTTGCCAGTATTGTGGCTGCCTCTCCCCATCCAGCAGCCCCGTGCAGCACAAGGCATTTACATACTGATTACAGACTCAATTGAAGGTGCTGCAGTGTGTAAAGGGAGTTTCAGATGGGGATCGTGCACTCCAGCCCCAGGTGGGGAGGCATATCTGACAGGCCTACATCTGAAAAGAAGCAGCGACATTACCACCAATAATAGCAAGTGGAAAAAACAAGGATAGACCAGATCCAAAAAGACCTTGTCCCTTCCCCTTTCTCTTCCTGCCAATTTGTCACTCTCTCATGTGTGTCCCCTCACTCCTCATTACCTACAAAGCCAAAATCAGGCCAGGAAGACATACAAGCCTGGGATACCTGATTTCAGCAGCCTCTCCCTTCCAACTTGAAGAGCCAGAAATACGAAAAGGAGATCAGCTCCTCCTCCAGCAGTTCCCAAAACCAGCAGACTTTTCCATACAGGATCACCTCGGCTTTGAGTGTATCTGGCAACTAACATTTATTCTGCTCTACCACACAGAGGCCAATTCAAGCTTCACTGATGCTGAGGAGTGTTGGTCATGGGACATTTTCAGGTGCTGCGCTATGTCAAATAAACGGGACTTTTTAGAGTTATGTCAAGAACTGAGGTATTGTTTCCAAAGGCAAGCTACTGTTCTACACTGCAACAGCTGCTGAAGTCAAATCTATGTGACTTTTTGGGACTAACCTCCTTCAAAGTTCTGCGCAAGAGCACACAAAGTTATTCCTTCCATCCCATGCCACTTACAATCAGGCATCTCTCTACAAACAAAAACTACATCGTGGCTGGTCTGAGAGAAAAAGATATATTTCAGGGTGTGCTGGGTAAACAAGCACATACTTCACATCATGTACTACCTTTTGAGTATCTGGTGTATTTTCTTCTTCTGCTCATTTCTAAAAGGCAGATCCCCTCATTTCTGCTGACTTTTTACATATCATCACATTGCACTGCTATTTGCATTATTCACAATACTTGTCCATCAGATAAACAACAAGAAGTTAGAAAGGGGAGAAGGAAAAACTCAAACTGCAAAGAGAATCTAATAGACAGGTACAGTTAGTGGGTGCTGAGGTGTCAGAAGATAGCACACAAGGAAACACGGAACAGATTAATCAGCTGTGCAAAGAGCTGAAGGCAGTTCGTGCTTCCAGAACTACTTCACATGAGCAGTTGCTACAGGGCATGCAGATAAGAGTGTCTACATGAGAATCTCACTAAACCAAAATGTGGTCCATGCTCTTGAAACAGTCCAAGTGCCCTCAGCTGCAGTGAAGGGATGAGAATGGAGAGGGAAAACAAAAGCTGGGGGAATCAAAATGACAGGGTAAAGGACAAGCATTTATTTACTCATATGCAAGACTCGTTCAGTTCAGACACTGCCCTCTGCTTAACAAGTAGCAACAGAATTTTTCCCATGAGTACTGTACAAATGCATCAACCATCACCAGCTTCCCCATAAAAATATAAAGCCACCTCCACACTTATACATCTCCCCCCCTGCAGCATATGCAAAGGTTTCACTTACCTGTGGCCTGCGCTTCCAAGATAAAGGTACCAAAGATAACTAGCAGAAGAAATAACCCATGGCTAGTCAAGGCGAAAGACGATCCTGTGTTGCTCTTTGGTGCTACCATTCCATGGCACATCTTTTACCCACCAAAGTTTCTTTTTAAAAAATTCCCGAAAGATCTGTTTGATCAGGAGTACCTCGGTCTACAAAGAGAAAGACAAGGAAAGAAACAGTAAGTGTTGAGCCAAACACCTACAACATATGGGGAGGGGAGAAAAGGGGTAAATTTAGAAACAAACAAGAGCGGCCTTTTGCATGTTCTAGCATTTAGGAATCTTACCAAGTATTCACAGTTCACAAGGTAACAGATGCAGAAAAGGCAATCTTCCACACAGGAAATACTAAAAAGAGCTGCATTATATAGAGAGACCAGAACTTTTCACTCACCCTCTAGTATTTCAGGTGTGAAGACTGCCTAGCTTAAAATTAATTTTAGCTTTTCCTTTCAAGACAACCCCAGAGGATACAGCATCTGGAGAATTTGTTTCAAAATAACTTCAAGAGAACCAGCCTTCCTACACCCCCACCACCTTTCAGAAGGTCTCCAAGACAGAGCAGGCTGTACTACACAGCTAGGATAAATAAATCAAATGCTTCTTCAGCCACCTGGAGAGGCACAGCAAACCTGACAGCCAGCCAGCAGGCAGGCAAACACACGCTTACGAGGAGGAATGTAAACCAGCTTGCAAACCTCAGGTATAATGTTCTGACAGTACAGAGCATAGCAATTAAAATTGCAGGATGTGACAATGCTCATACCTGAGGACTGAGGGATTCAGCCATAGCCTATCAGGCACGGTCACAGCAAAATCAGACTCATACACAAACACACAAAGTGCAGTTGGGAAATCAAGAAAGCACAAAGTTGAACTCGTATTTTTAATGAAGGAAAAAGGCCCAGCAGAATACTTGTCCCACCAACCTAGTATGGCTTTAACCTGCAAGACCTCCAACGGTAACTTTAGACCTGGGTGTCAAGTGTAACTCCAGTGTTCATGAAAGAAAGTTGGGACTAAAAATCTGCGTGTACTGGTTTTACAAAGGAAGAGGGAGAAAACTGGGATGAAAACAACTGGGTGAGAGATGAAGTGAGCCCCCCGCCCAACAGAAAAAAACCAACACACCACCCAAAACAAAAAAACACATGGAAACACATTTCAACACTTTTATTGTGCTATTCCTTACACAAACATCTAAAGCTCTCAGGGAAAAAAAAAGTTGCAGAAGTATGTTTCTTTACACTTGATGACAGGAATACTTTTAATTTTGAGGGAAACCCCATTCAGCCACAGTTTCTTCAGTTAAATAGATATTCACATGGAAGGGTTGTTTGTTTTTTTTCCTGACCAAATTTCCCCACAGAAATTCAAAACTGCTGGATAAGTCCAAACAAATTTGAGAAGTGCAGAGGCAAGTATCATACTCTTTTGTATCCTGTGAGAACAGATGGGAGACCTTGTTAGTGTTCCTTCTACTAGGGAAGGTAGCACGACTTTCAGATCCTTGAGTACTTGTGACACAAAGTCAACAAGCCAGCACTGACCAGAGAAACACATGACCCAAACAGCCACAACCCATATTTCCACTTAGGCAAAAAAGAAACTGCACTATGGGAGAGAATATGTA
This sequence comes from Scopus umbretta, assembly GCA_013400535.1. Taxonomy (NCBI): domain Eukaryota; kingdom Metazoa; phylum Chordata; class Aves; order Pelecaniformes; family Scopidae; genus Scopus; species Scopus umbretta. The sequence continues at coordinate 22,117 of VZTL01075155.1, forward strand.
GATTTGTCATTAAACCTGGAAGTCATCCTAGTGTAAAGAGGGTTTCCATAGTTCTATGCCACTACTTTGCTCATATTTACTTCATAAAAGGGCTATCTGTAAAATCTGGATCTTTCAAGTCAATTAGTCTCTATCAAAGAAGAATTCTTTGTCTGCATACACCCCCGCCTTGAAATGTCATATCAAGATGACATTTAAACTGCCATGTGGCAAGTCTGAAGCTGATGCTACAATAAACTCTGTGTCTGCCACTTTTGTTTCTTGCTTCATTTGGAGGGGGAGGGAGAGAAGTGAAGCTATCCCATGCTATCCCTATAGCACAGCCTATACATTTCTCATGTCTTCCACAGACAAGGGCCAGATGCTTTGTTCACCAAATTCCTACCATGCAGAAAGGAGTAAGGATGCTGCCACTCACCTGCTGGAATTCCTTCAGCAACAATGAGACCATAGAATTAAAAAATAATCATCTGTGAAGAAAGCCAAGCCAGCTAGTCTGTGCATCTGTCCCCTCCTCTCAAATGTGATCCCCAGTGTGAATTTTAAGATCATATTCAATTGGAAGAGGCCAGCATCTGGTCTATACTCCAGGCCAACAGCTGGCTGCTTCCTTCTAAGTTCTTCTAAGAGTCACTGCTCTACACTGAATTACAGCTCTGACAAAGCAATGCACCATCTTCAGCAAATGGCCCTTCTGATTAGATCAAGACAGGTCTGTCCTCCCCATTCCAATTTAATGAAGCCTTATTAGTATAACAAATTCTGCAAGTCTTGCCAAAGCATCTCTTAAAGGTGGCCTTCCCTGCCCTTGGAACAGTGCTTGCCAGGTGACATAGCAGCAGCCAGGAGAGGTAGAGAAGAGGGGATGCAATTATCACAGAATGTGCTGAGCCGCCTGAGGTATGCTACCTTGCCCCAGAGGCACTTTCCTCTCCCAAAGATTGCACGTGGAAGCTAGCAGTCCAATTCTGGCCTCTGAACAACAACCAAGTTAGAGATACCTAAACCAAGACTATCTTCTGGGGGAATAAATTATTGCTTATTTTCAATTCACTAATACACTGCTCCAAAGCACAGCACTGTTTCTCTCCTTTCTTCTAAAGTCAGGCACGGTTTCCCCATCTCTTTTCAGCTACCAAGTCACTTGAGTCCCAGGTTATCAGGGATCCTGTCTGTCAGAGGCATGGGGCTGCCCCACAAGGAAAGCTGTAAATTGCTGCTGCTCTGCCTACAGTAACAACCCGCTGAGCTGATTTAGTTCAGTGTGGGATTTGAAGGAGACACAAAGGCAGCAAAACCATTTAGTGGAAGATAGCATCGATAAACCCCTCAGAATTGTTAGGAGACAATGGGCACAGGTACCGCCTGCGAGGATCCTCCCTCAGGCTTCAGCCGAGTTACAAAACTTGTTCCCAACCTTGACTTCTCCTTGGCAAAATTAGAAGACGAAAGAGATTCTGGCTAGATAAGAAGATATCCTTTCTTCCCAGAGGGAAGCTGGTGGTTGGGAAGCTATTTAGACAGACATTCAACTCTCTGAAAGTTGACTGTTGTTTTAGCACATTCCTTATACCTACAGCTCAGGGGGAAGCAGCTTTCCTAACAACTCTCCAGGCCTCCACCTCCAGAAGTTAACCAGAGTGCACTGTAGAGCACACGCATTTGTCAGAGACTACTTTCAGGCAGATAGCTTAACAGTTCATGGGTTCACATGAATCAAAGCGATTCCCTGTTTACACAGAGAATTAAGGAGCAGGCTGGTTTCTTTAATGGATCCTAGAAACGATGAGGCAGAGGCCGCAAGTAGCACAAGTATAAGGAGCAAGGATGCTTCAGACCCATTTCACATGCCCCAGCCTAGGCTGAAGGGTTATGGGAGGATTAAGTTTAAACAGAGATGTTTTCAAAGCTAATATTTAGTATAGCCAGCAGTTCTCCTAAATACAGTAAGGAAGGGAAAAAAGATTCTTCTCTGTTAACATTACATCAGTCAATAGAGGGGTGGTGGGTTGGGTTTTTTTTGCTTTCTTTTTAGTGTGCACTTTGAAAAACACCTACTAAATACGGATAAGAAAATAAACTGTCCTCTGTGGCCACAAATTCAATAGCCACACACCCTCTCAGGGAATACTATGAACACGGGAAAAAGTACTCACTGCTCCCAGATTACTGCCATCCCTGTCTCTCTCTTTTCTTGAAATCTTGTTATCAAGCAACCTTCCCAGTGATGCTTCAGCATCAGCCCCCCTCGCTGCAAGGCCAGCCCTGCTCGCACAACAAGCAGTAGTTTGCTTCTACATGAACTCCCTGAAGCATGCATCAGCTTCCACTGAAACCACGCAGGCCAGATTTCCTGCTCGCTCTTAAACCACAAGCAGCCTTTTCCAAAGATGACACACTCGCATATGGCAGGGGCTTTTTCTAAGCTGAGCTATTTGGGGACCTCTGCCATTTATCTTCTAGACCATCAGATGCTGCCAACTCATATCCCTTCATCCAAGATCCCTTCATAAGCACGCATACATATTTTCTGATTTTTCCCCATTTCGTCACAGCAGGACTCCTAGGTCCCCATGGAAAAATGCTCTTTGGAAGGTCATATGCTCAGGACATGAAAGAGAACCAGATTCAGGTAGTTCTAGCCCGCCATGGACATGGGATGTCAGGGGGGTGGACGGGACAGTCTGAGGCTCTCCAGTTGCTCAAGATGCCTGGCACAGCTATGTCCTGTGTCACCATTGCTGGAAAACAGGTATTCCACCTGGATTCTTCACAGTTTGTTTAGGGAAGCGTTCAGTATGTTCAGAATGCTACTGGCTTGCTTTTAAAAGCCATACTTGAAACTTGCCAAAAGAAAACTAGTTATCCTCATGCACATCAGAAATCTCTATTTTATTCACATAGTTTCCCCCTCACAAAATAATACTTAGAAATTGTTTGCTATTTCTTGAATGCACATAGCAAAGATCTTGGCAGCGGGATAAGTGATGGGTGTGCACAGCATACCTTTTGAAAGGCTAAGCACAAGGATAGTTCTTGCCTCATGGTCACGCTGCAGGTGGAACCTAACGTGAGCAGTGTGATTCCGAGGATTTAGCCTTCACCCTTAGTTACGGGTTTTGATGTATCCTTATTTCGTCTGCTTTCAATGAGCAGTCAAGCTTTAAAACAAGAGAGTCATCCGTTGGCTGCTTGATAAGAAAAATTACAGAAAAATCAAGTTCAAGTGCCAGCAGAGGAAAGAAATCCCTAATTCTACTTACTTTCTGTAGCTAAACCCGTTTAATTGAAAGCGTTTTGCAACAGAATAGTGTTTTAACATTTTGGGATAACTTCACAGTTCAATTAAACTGTTCAGTTAAACTAGACACAGAGAAAAAAACCCAAAGAATTCAAAGTTACCTGCAGGAAATTTAGAAAAATCTTAATCATTTCAGCACAGCCAACTCTCAATTATCCAGGATAATTGGAAAAGGTGGAAGAGAAAGAGAGGAAGTAGGAAAAACCAAACAACCCATGTAACACTCCCCACCACCACATACACACAAAGTAACCAGATGATTTAGAACGTGTGTGTTCGGTAGCTTCATTTAATGCCTTCATCTTTGAATTATAAAAAGGCAAACTTCTGCATAGCCCAGGCACAACGTAAAGCAGAGGGCTGAACTGCACATACCCCCTGCTAGAGAGAGGAATCACTGAGGCAGACTGAGCAGCTTATTCTGGACGCTGGAATCAGTGCACATCTTCCTGCAAACCTGCAAAACCTCCTGCAAAACTCCCTCTGTAGTGGGACGTGAATTGTTGGGTTCCCTTCCTCATTCCCCAACCGTGGCACAGGGTTTCGCCTATGACCTGCAAATTCAGCAGTTTCTTTCACAGAAGTACTTTGTTACAGTTTTCACCTCCTCTCTCTCATGAAGGTTTCTAAAACACCAGCGCAATTGTTGGTGATGCAGAACCCCCATTTTCAAGAGGGAACGTTAGAGTTTGCTCAGAAAGAAGCAAAACTCCTATTACAGTCTAAAGTCCTGTTTGCATCTAGACATGCTTTTGCACCTTTCCTTTACTTGCCTCCTTATCTCACTTGATGTTCCTCAAGAAGTCATCCTGAGGTTAGCCAAGTATATTCTTCGATGGGCTAAAGGCAGGGACCACTTCCTTCCTCCATCTATTTCCCTGCCACGCTAGCAGTTGGGTGCAAGCATTTGTGTATGAGCTGCTTCTCTGCTGCAGCCCAAAATGAAATGCACAGCAGGCTCAAAGATATTCCTGAATGGACCTAACAAGCCGCAACTCCAACAGTCCCCTTACAGGTAAGGAACAAGGAAGGAACAGACTTTTCAAGGTGTGCAAAGAAGAGGTCCAAGGTTGCCAAGGGGGAAAAGGGGTGGTATTCAGTACCCTTTCACTGTCCGTTACATGATGCAAACTCCGAAGTCAGTTGTGGATTAACCCCAATTGGTTTACCACTCCTCAGCCCAGTGTGATGCACAGGGCAATTTTTAAGCATGACAAGGACCCCAACACACTGCTGCTGCTCAGGACACCTTGCTTGCCAGCTTCCTCTGTTCCTACTTATCCAGCCAATGAAAATGAACATGAAAAGAGACCTACAGCCTCTTTAAGAAACACTTGTGTACATCCAAGAAGCACCAGAAAGAAGATGACACCTCAGATCCCAGCCCCTGACCCCTAACAGTTTTCTGTACGGTATCCCCTTGAGAACTACAAGACATATGTGGGTGTTCCGAAGACATTTTGTATGGAAGATTCACTCATTGGGCATAACTCAGCCAAGTGAGGGGCTCCTGGATTCCTCAAGGAAAGCCATAGCAAGCATATTTTCACTGCATGCAAAGTCCATTGCCACATCATTGTCAGTCATAGTTCACAGATTTGCATCTCCTACTGTCTAAACTGCCATCCTTTTGCAGGTTATGTTAAAGATTTAAGAACCAACCAACGAGCCACACTGGTCTGCTAAATATATCTGTGCACTGCAGCCATAAATTCAATCTTCCCAAGACGACAGAGTAGGCCTCCAAAACATGTACTTCACTTCAGGACCGACTGCATCAGACACCTGACTGCAGAGGACAAACTGTTAGCAAGGTACTCTGATATATCAACACATAGTAACATGGTTTCACATCATAGCCTTTAAGCCATAAAATGTTTTCTGTTCAATTGACTTGCTTTCCCATCCTGTGGCACAGTAGGACACCACAGCAGAGCTTGCTCTAGGATCAGGTTTTCATTCTTGTAAATATCACTCTTATACTTTTAGAAACAAATTGTTAGAAACAGTCCCAATCTTGTGAAGATCCTTCCCCATTTCCAAGTACTATGGGTTGTCATGCCAGGTCTGACACAGTCACAGAAGATTTGAATTTTATGACTGGGGGGGAAAAAATCATCCAATTTTCATTGTCTTGGTAATTCTGAGAGAAAGCCCCAGATATCATTAGCTCCCCAAATTTTAAGAAGTTTCCTTGAAAGTCACAGAATTTCACTGGAAACTTCTTATGTTTTACTCAGGAGGGGGAAGATAAGAGATCAAAATCCAACTGTCCTTCCAAATAAGGAAGAAGTCAGTTACGGGCAGACTGTGAACTTCCAGGCACCAGTAGGAAGGAAAAGCGGAGCCACAGAGGGGCAGGGTGGTGAGCTAGACAGGTTAATGGACACAGCTCCAATGCACAGCAGGTTTCTGTACTATTATAAAAATGCTTATAGCAATGGGGTCATGTCACCAGTGAATGAAGAGAAACCAGTTATTAAAAAAAAAAGTGCTGGATCTGCTTTAAGGGATTTTGTTTTTTTTTTTTTTTTTTTTTTTTAAGCATACTGGCATCTATGCAATCTACAGGAAAAAGGAGAGACTGGGGGATAGTGAAGAATACATCTCACGCAATCTTTCCCAGTTTGGGGTTGTTTTTGGGTTTTGGGGTTTTTTTTGTTGGGTTTTTTTTTGGTTTTTTTAAATATATCTTTATTTGGAAAAGCATTCCCTTTGGAAACTATTGTTTCAGCATTTTTCCCCTGCTGCACTGCATCAGAAAGGCTAGGTTTCATACTTTCAGCTTTAATCAGTACAACAGCACATTTACAGAGGACCATATGCACAAAATGTTCCAGAACGCTTTCCAAAAATAATAAGTCCTAAAAAAGAAAACTCACAGTAAACTGAAATGGCTTCAGGGAAGGAGAATAAAGAAAAGCCATGCAAAGGCAGAACCTCTCAAAACCACATACAAGCTTGAAATGTTATTCTCAGTAAGAACAGGGTTCTCAAAGCAGCACTGGATTAGTAAGGCCACTTGTATATCCAGGATGCTTTTCTCATTTATGCAGTTGTGTTAAATCTGTTTCAGGGAATGCACCACAAGGCCCATGTACAGTAAAGTCTTATTTTATAATATCTCACTACTAGAATGCACTTCTCCCCATCCTTACCACTTGTTGTGCTTTCTTTTCAACTGGTGTGGCTAAAAGCATCAGTCTGCTGTACATGCAGCTGCAATACCACCAGGCAGCACAGCCCCTTGAAGAGGACACCCATTTGGGAAATCTTTTTCCTATCAAAGCCCTCTATATATAAACTTCAGTGAACCAGTCTGACATTTAAATAAGGAACTATACTAGAAGGTGGAGCCAGTCTTACATTTATTCCTAATAATAATTTATTCCTAATAATAATTCCACGGCTTCTCAGCTGTGAGACACAACTCAAGTTTAGAAGCTGCCATCCCAGACACAACAACATCCACTCACCCACTTCCAAAGGATGATGACAGTTGCTGTGCAGTGCTTATTATTTGTATCACACTTTATACAGAAAGTTCTCTGCAATAGACATGTTGTAATATCAGAACCTTCCAGGCTAACAAATCCTTGACTTTTGGATGTCCATCAGCACAAAGGTCTTTTCAAAGATAAATGCACACACACAAAAAAACTCTGGGAAATAAGACTGCCCCTTAAGTCCTCTAAAAACTTCATCTTCCAACAGTCTAGTATCATTGACCAAACTGAGAAAGTTAAAAAGTACAGTTTCAAATTCTGTTTCTGACTAAGACTGCATTTGGGATTCTAACACAGCAGAAAACTGCTTTAATAGCGGTGAACAAGTGGGGGCAGGAAAGCAGGCCTTCAACAGGTCTCAGCACCATGGCTCAGTTTGGTATGTATTAGCTCACTATTTCCCTTTTCTTTTTTAGTAGCAGCAAAGTCATTACATGTTTCCTATTGCTTTTCCCAATTAGGATGCACTGTGCTAATATCATAGATGCATGTGTATTGCCACAAACCCTCACTGTGACAGAGGCCAATCATAGAATCGTTAAGGTTGGAAAAGACCTCTGAGATCATCTAGTCCAACCATCAACCCAAAACACCATGCCTACTAAACTATGTCCTGGAGTGTCACATCTAGACGTTTTTTGAACACCTC
>VZTL01075155.1:38132-49271 GCA_013400535.1 Scopus umbretta
TCAATCATGACTCCATATGATTTATTTTTTTTTTTTTAAACTGTTCCCCAGTTTAGTCATACCTCCTTAAGAGACAGAACCCATGCACAAGCATATACCCCTTCCTTGGCGGAGATCAAGAACTGCTGCAGAACATGTCTTTCAAAGCTTGATACTAAGCCAAAGCATGCCTGCAGCACAGACAATGGGGTGCTGCAACGGCAGTCGAGACTGAACTACTGAGAACAGTGGAACAGAACACAGGTTCACTACATAACATCTCCAGTCATCTTGAACATTGATCTTGTCCATCAGAGTTTAAGCTTTTCTTTTTTTTTTTATTCAAACGGTGTACATTCTGGCAGCACCTTGAAGGCTGTGGTAACATTTGTATTATTACACACAAGAACCTTAGGAAGAGATCTCTGTCTGTTCTTGCTGTCTTAGCATTTAACTGGCCTTTCCTTACATTTCACCACCCTCAGTGCAGCTGTTCCTCCTCTGATTAAGGACAAAGATGAAATTGCTGCATCCTTGTAACAGGCCCCAGTGGGATTCTCAGGGAACCTGAGCCTGCTCCCAAACACGACTATCAGTGGGTTTCACTCTTGTGGTTTTGTCTCCTACTAAGAAAAGCATTAAAATTTTAGCACAATCTATCATAACTGAGCAACTCTAACATTAATCCCAACATCCTCAAATGCACCCTTCCTCCCTCAAACAGTCCTTTAGGTTTCAGTCTCTTACATGAGACTGAAAGGTGCTTAAAACAGTGTGGCCCATTGACTGTCTCTGCCAAGGGGCCACACGAAGTTTGGAACTACCTGCAAGTTACAGCATTTTGCAGTTAAGGCTCCCTGCAAGACCACCTCATCTCACTGACTGTAGCAACTACAAGCCCTCACATGCTAAGCAGCACTATACAAACACACCATCACAGCTGACTTACAGACCAAAGAGAAAACAGCCAGCCCAAGAGCTCCCAGACATGAGTCTTCTAGAAAGGACTAGTGGTGTCTGAGAACAGATGGGAAGGGCGGTTCTGTGCTGCATGGTCTCAGGCAAACCCCTTGGGCCCCGAGATAATCACCTCCCCACTTCTGCTTCCTTTCCTTGCGCCCTGAGATAATCACCTCCCTACCTCTGCTTCCTTCACCAGAAAGAATCCCTCTTCTAGACGCTCATGCCTTCCCCAAAAGGGAATCAACCCATGCCACTGCCATAAGCCTTCCAAAGTAAAGCAAGAGACAACACATCAACAGACTGGCCACAAGACCTGTGCTAGTGCCTCTTCTCAGTATCACATTAACCAGTGAGCACAAACACCCACACGCACACTTTGAACTGTTCCACAGTCATTCATAGATGCAGAAAGCTGGTATCTGCATTCGCTCAAAAAGGAAAGACTAATATTTGTTTCACCTTAAGCGATTCCATCACAGTATACCTCACTAAACTATGGAAAAGTTGTTTCTTGTGAAACCGTGGCAGCTTCCTTGATATTAACAGCAAATCTTCCTTCCCATTCCAGAAATCTTTTAAAAAATCTACCACCACATTCTTCTTTGTTTGACACCCTTCTTAGTAAATACGTCAATACTGACACATGCTTATCTTTACACAGAAGACTAGCAGGCAGGGTCCCTGGACAGGGGAAAAAGAGAAATTTTGACAACAGCTAGATTTATGGGGAAAGGGGAAATAGCTGTCTATCTACACCCAGACAAGAAGCCCGCAGAAGGGCTCTGTTCATAACCCCACGTGTTCCAGCTGCATGTGCGATACAGTACACGCAGGTCAGAATGACAGTGCTGGCTCAGCCAGCCTCTGACACTGCCTTAGGGCAGCAGATCTCCAGTGGCAAAGCATGTGCCCCTTCCCACACGAATACATGAAATGAGATAAGAATGCATATAAGAATAATACATAATAAGAATACATGAAATAAGATTTACGAAGGGCTGAGTCATTCTCACCAGCAAGGACCAAAGTTTCTCTTAATGTATGTCAAGGGCTTCATACCCCATGCAAATAAAGACACAACAGAGAACAACTCTTTGTGGGTGCAATCCTTTAATTCCTGCATCCAGACTGGGGGATGCCATGGCCTATCAGCACTCAAAGACATTTGTGTGCTGCAGTCCACCACCATATGCCTACTCTCTCTTACTAAACTGGAACAGCAGCTTATGAGTACACAAGAGGACAAACAACCAGCAGGGAAAGTATCAAAAGCAACCACTTATGTGCAAAAATACCACCATTCTCTCCCCAAAACAACTGCTCCAGGATACAAAGTGATACAGGTTTGCAAAGAAATTGCATTCACTAGCAAAACCAAACTAAACTACCACAAAGAAGGTGGGACGGAACATTCTGTTTTATGTTGAAGAACAAAGTGCAGAGGCTGTAAATAACAGCAAAACAGAAGGAGAAACTACTCAGTTGAGCATACTGACCCAGAATGCAGGGTTCAGTTACCACCTATGTACACACATGCATGAGATCTATAACCCAAGCAACATTTTATGCAGCGCTCACCTTATTTGTACAGACACATTTAGAAATTCAGGGCAATAACCTGATATACTGGAGCTGAATGCTGTTACAGCCCATTGTGGACAGGGTAGAAAGAAAACAAAGAGAATTTGTATAACAAAGCAAAACACAGCAAGAGAGGAACATCTGCTACTTTACCAGGAATACCATATGGTCGGTAACTGAGGTATGCAGAATGAGTTCATTCACATTTAAAAGCAAAAGTAATAGGTCACTCCTTCCAAAGTAAGAGACAAAATGCCTCTTCCCCTTCCACTGTTCCAGCCCCATCATCCCCAGTCTAGATTTGGCTTCCTGAAAAACCAGTGCTGCCAGTATTCTGGTCCAGACAGTCCAGCTCAGAGCACTTTTCACAACAGGACATCAGAATGAGGAGGATGAGAACACTCCTGTAGGAGTTTTACTTAGCCCTGACATGAGCCTGGTTTATCCACAGCCCAGTCAGAGCTGCAAAACTGAAAGACCAGTTTTGTCACTAGCAGATTACAGTAACACTGTGGAGCTGCGAGGTGTTTGGCAGCAATAAACACAGTAGCACAGTAAATCTCAACCGCTATCCTGAAGCCATCCTCAGTTCCTGAAAGCACTGCCCAGAATTGCAACCAACACAGTTGGTTCAGATCAGAGCACCCAAGAACATGTCCGTCTTCAACAAATGTGAGGCCAGACACATGGCAGCAATGCTTTCTTAATATTTTGCAGAGCACAGGCACACTAGCTGAGAAAGCTTCTACTTCAGCAGTGCTATCCCACATACAGGTCTGCCATGCAGCAAAGTTATAGCACAGGATCCAGAAGTCAAGAGGGACAATCTTAATGCATCCTCATTATCTCTTAAAAACAGGTCAAAATAAGGTCTTTTTCTATCTTAGCACCTGTTGGTGGGTATCATTCAGTTGCAAAAGTCTTGTGCAAGGAGATAAGATTCCTGGTACTAGCAAAGTCCCTCAACAGCTGTCAAGATATAGCACGTAAGTTAATTCACCTATTTTAAGAGTCCCTCAGTCCCAACAAGGTCTTGCCATATTTGCTGATTCTTCATTCTTCCCAAACCTGAATCCCTACTTGCTCTCTGAAATTCAAGTATTCACTTTGTCAATTGAGTTTTCATAGCAAGAGACGGATGGCAAAAAGGCTAAGAAGGATTTTGCAGCAGTGCTGAGCAGCCTAAGCCACAAAGAAAACGCAGTATAAAAGCCTGCTCTGACAACCAAGTGCCAGAAGTAAATAAAATGGAAAGTGACAAGCCAGATTAACTAACGCCAGCATTACTTCCCAGATCCATCCAGGTCACAACATGTCTCAGTCTCCCTGCTCCATCCCTTTAAAACACTCCAGTCTGAGTATATTATTGCCCTGACCCACACATCTCACTTGGTATTCACTCTCTGCCCATGCAAAGGAATTCAGGCAAGAAACCCAGAGATGAACACTCCTACATAAAGAGCAATCCACAAGGGTCTCCAGCAGAGCCAAGCATTTGCTTACAGGAAGACAAAAAGGCAGTCTCCCAGGTCCCTGGTGCAAAGCTCTCATGTAGACTTCAAGTCCGCTGCTGAGACAGCAAGGCTTTTTCAGCCTCCTCACAAGCAGTAAGGGGAAAAGCAATGCAGCACAGAAGAGACACCAACAGCAACTGTCTGGTTAACAGCCTCACAGCCAGAAAGTGCCAGAGGGAAAAAGAGATGCAATATCTGAATTTTAGCTATTGCCAGGCTAAGTAATTACTGAGAGAGTTGGCTAGCGGCTTCATCTTAGGACTGGGAACTTCATCTTTATGTTTATAAAAGCGAGCTTTTAGTCATAAATTTGTAGAATGAAGTGTCATTTTCTTCCATGTTTTGCCCTCCTTACATATTCCATTTACTGATGATCCTACTAGAAAAGGACACACTTTGCACCAGAGAGCAGCAGAAACAGTGCACTCGTGGGGTAGCAGCCTCCTATGGAAGCTGAAAGCTGGATGCAGGCTTCTGACTTTAAAGCCTTCTGCAACTCAGACTTCGGCACACAGCTTATATTATTCTTACGTAAGATTTTCCATGCCACCAGAAGTTACTCCCAATCAATTTCTAGCAAGATCTATAGTCTACATTTCTTCCATCTGAAAAGGAAGACCTATTGCCAGCAAAAGCATCACAGAATTAAATGCATTTTCAGACACAGGGGGCAATCAATAGTCTTGGAAATCAGAAAGGTTGTGGCAAGTCAAAGGCCACTGGGAGAGATTAAATATGGACCTCCATAAAAAAAACATTTCTAGGCTCTTTTTTTGTCTAGTATCATTAACTCTGCTTGTGGTTAACAGTGATCAAACCACAGCAGCCTTGTTACTGTTTTCAGAAAAGGCAGATTTTGTGGAGACAAACAAAATCCATTCTTTTCCTGTGTGGAATGTGGGACAACCCATCCATTCTAGGATCACCTGAATCCAGACTGGACATGGTGCCCCCTTCATGCTCTGGGGCACAAAGCAGTGGAAGCCTGAGGAAAAAAGGTCAGAGAGAACCAGCAGTTACGTGGGTGATCCCAACGCAAGCACACAGGACTGCAGGAAGTGGCAGTGGCCAAAATAACTCTGCACACGTGGCACCTGTCCTCTGCCGAGGGGGAAAGGTTAGTATTTCACAGGGCAGACAAGAAAGAAAAAAAAAAAAAAAAAAAAAAAAAAAAATGTTTCACTTTGTCTTTTCCCAAGTCTGCCTTCTCAGCTCTGCAGTCCCAACATTATACTTCATTAGCAAGGAGCACCACAATTACTTCTGGCTTATAAGCAGTTAAGCTTTGCCTCAAAAGTCTCACTTTGATCCTCGTATTTGTCATCTATCCAGTAATTAAAGGATTTTTTTTTTCCTCTGTAAATTAAAAAGGCGCTTCAGGTATCAGAGATGCCCCCAAGCTGCTCTGCCACGGTCTGAACTTTAGACCCGTGATTGCTCATTACCTCATGCAGCGCAGAGAAGAAAGACAGAAGTGTAGCAAGCCTTCAACCCTGGGAGGAGCAGATTTATTCTGTGGGATATCAAAATGACCATACCTATGTCAACAGACACACTATGATCTCAAAGGAGGAAGTAGCATTTCACCCTCCAAACTTTTTCATAATCTTACACGAACAGCTGTAGAGAAATTTTTCAGACTAAGGTAGGATTTCCCAGTTGATCTAGCCCCTTTAAGTAGTCATTGCTTATTAGGCATTCAGAAACCCCAGAGCAACAGGAATTTTTTTTGTCTGTTTTCTGAACACCAAGTGTTTCAGCTCTCCTGCCCAATGAAACCTGGCAAGGAAGTGCTTCCGTTTGATGAAAAAGGGGATAAGGTCTAGCTTAGTGCTACTGTGGCAAGAGGTCCCCAAATTCACCTTCCCCTAGAATACAGAAAACATACCCTCAAACTTCGGCATTTGGTATTTCAAGCCAAAAAAAACAGGACAAAATATTTAATGCCCACTACAGCGAAGCATGCACCTGCACAGCCTGCAACACCACCAAATGCAGAGCAAGGCGCTCCAGAGGCCACCACTGGCTCAGCAGAGATCCCTCTCTGCTTCCTTCTACCTTAACATTTTCCACCCAGGAACAGCATTTCCACATTAAGACTTTGTTTTCTTTTCCAGGCCAGGTAGCAGCCCTGCATTCCCTGGCACTTAACCTGAGACCGAATGACTAAATGAATACATTTTCGTGTCCGGCTACGGTGATGCCAATGCCTGCCACCCTACCCCATACAGCGCAAACTCTCGTCCTCCCCGCAGCTGCCCGTGCCCTGCACACGTACAAGATCACCACCTCCTCGTGTGCCAGGCATGGCTGGCACAAACCTACACCAGCAGCTGACAGCCTGGCAACCTTAGAGCCACCCATTGGGAAAACCACAACATAACAAAGTCGTACGCCACAGTGCAAGCATGCAGCAGCCATGCATTACGCCCTATCACACTGGAAATAGTCATTATTGTGGAAGTAAAGCCTATATAATTTTTACTTGATGAGTTTTTGCTTCTGTATTTTAGCTCCTCTTGCTCCAGAAGACGTCAGAGAAGCTCATCCTGCGTTACAGAGGGTTGCCTATAAAACACAGCCAAGTTATCCAAGCGCCAGTCTCGCTCCAGCAATGTCTTCTCCACAGAAATACCAAGGAAACAGAATGCATTTTAAGCTTTTAATACCAATACAAAGTAAACTGGATTGAATTTACTTAAAACTTCTTTTGCCAAACACAGTCTAAAGGCAAAAACCTATGGCCAAATAATAACACCCATACCCCAAGGGTGTACCATTGACAGCATGAGAGACTGCATTGGTGTTTGAAAACATCGTGCTTGTAAGGATGGAAATGTTTTCTTTATTCTAAGACATGTATGTCCTGGAATACATGCTTTCATCAGAGAGTGAAGGAGGGTGGGAAGGGAGGGAGAGAGGTTGTCACATCTGCACAGGCAAATATGTTCTTACTTTATGCAAGACAAGAACTCACGGCAAGAAATCTTCCTTCCCCGCCACGTTAAACAAATGCAACAACTTCTCTTGAGAGGACACCTACAACCTCTTACCACTTCTTGGATCTAGATTCAACAAAGACAGAAATAACAATAAAGAGCCTCAAAGCCCAGACCCCTGCAGCCAGCTGAGTATCACCTAAATATGTGGGATTTGAACAGAGAAGCCTTTGCAATCCTCTTCTGAGTCTCCTGTTACTCTCTGGCTCGTAGCAGTGATTTTGCTAGATGGGAACCAAGCTCAGCTTTTTTCTTGGGGGAAGGCCCCCATGAGGAACACTTACCTACTACATATAGTCCAAACCACTATATTAGACAACCAGACCCACCCCTTGTATCCAGATCTACACAACCCAAGTGCCTGCTCTGAGCAGGAGCTCAGAGTTTGGTCTATAGTACCTCCAGAGGTCCAAACTTTATTACTCTGACTTTTCGCAACCAAAGCTATTCCTTCTCACCAGGAAGCTAAGTGGCATCATCTCTTCCGAGAAATACCTCCTGGACACCAAGAGACTGGTAGATTGTTGAGAGGTTTGTCTTCCCAAATGTACTCAGATCACCACCTTCCTAGGAGTAGCTTGACATAAGAGAAAGAGCCAAGTTCAGTTTTAATTAATTACATTTTTCTGTGTTTGGGGTTTTTCCTACCTTCCTCCATCGCATGCTACTGGCTTTTAAATGTGATTTGTGTCCCCACCTGACAGCACCCCATAGCACACTCTATACATATACATAACATCTCTATCACAGACAGATACATAGCTTTGGAAACTGATCTATCCTCAAAAATTAAACACACATATTGGTGTGCAAGAATTCACATGTGATTAAAACAAGCTCATCTAGCTCACTGCTCCATTTCCTGCAGATGCTAGAGGCTTTGATAGGCAGGAAACATGTAGAGAAGCCCAGGCAACAACTAGACAACATGCATGGCGCTATACAAAGCTTGCATTAACTCTGCCTACGCCAATCTGTGTTTGCAATATTCTTATTTTCCTTCCCTTCTCCAAAAACGGGAGAGGATCTCCACAGTAGTCTTTCAAACATCAGGTACAAAAGGTGTAACAACAAACACCCTCACAGTGCAAGTCTGAAATAACTCTACCAAATTCATGGGCTCATCCCAGTATATCTAATGAGTTAAGCCAGCTTCAAAAAGCCTGCTTAAAATATCTTATTGGCTCCTCCTTAACCTCACCTACCTCCAAAAATTCGCTTCAACTTGAAAAACAGGCTGCCTTCTACACTTAGAGCAAATTCTACCACAATCACATACAACATTTTTGGCTCCATAGCCAAGGAGGCAGAGGAGACTGAGAAGACCTCAAAGACAAGAAAGGCTAACATAATTGTTGAGTCCTAGAGGAAAAAAAATCTAGATAGAATTTACTGATTTTATATTTAATATTGATCTTCATGGCTTGGAAGACAAAAAAACACCCCTCTGCAGTGCTTACTGTAACCACCCTATGAAACTGACCACTTGTGGGCATCAAACAACTTGAGCACCCAGCGTGAGGTGCTGAAAGGGAAGGAAGTGTTGCCTTGAACTTCTCTGAGCAGCTAGACAGTGCCCAGCTGTATCTTCACAGAATTTAAAATACACACATGCCTGTGTTAAGACACAGTACTACTTTAAGTAGAAAGAGGGTGCAAAATTCCCCTATGTGCTGGTAGCCTGTTAAATGGTTGGCATAAAAAAGAAAAAAAAAAATCAATGTACGCTTGAGACAGCAGGAATCAGTTATGCAGCAATTAAATGCACAGTGCAGGAGGACTATAAAATACCAGCTTGCTTTAACAAATACAGTTGCTTGCCACCAAGTATCTCAGAGGGAAAAAAAAAAAATCACATATCTCAAATTCAGCAAAGCTTGCCTGGAACAACGCTTGGAGAGGCTGCAGTGTGTGCATCAATCTGTAAGCAGCAGTATTTCTGACTCAAGTCCTCCTCTTTAGTCAGCCCAACTAACATACTAATACACCATTGGAGATGGTGGAAAAAGACCAGCCACAGGTACACAGATCAACCAAGGCAATAGAGATTGACTTACAAGGAGCAACCAGGACTATTTTCTCAGCCATGCTGCCAGAGGTCAGAAGCATATTAGTGCCAGCTGTTAACATTCAGTGCCTCAAATGCTTCAAACTCCTTTCAACTTCAGTGCTTAGGCCCTTTCAAAAGTCTTGCAAGTACAATAAAAGTCTCCTTTCCCACCGTCCTCTGCTGCCTCACCCTTTATGCAGGACTGCCTGGTTTCAGTTTAAAAAAAAACAAGAAAACAAAAAACAACCCCCACCAAACAAAAACACACCCAAGTTGTTCTGAGGAATCTAGGTGTTTCCTGTGAATCATTTAAAACAAAAGAGAAGGGCATTGACAGATTTCAATCGATTCTGCAACAGGCTTATCTTCAGGTGATGTACCTCTCAAACAGGAGATTTTCTGTCACAAGTTTTTTCAGATGAGTGTTTCATATTCAATAGTTCATCCCAGGTTCTCACTGCCATAAAATTGCCACTCTACCAACACAGAGGGGAGTCCCTGCCCCAAAAGTAAGTTACATATCAATAGCTCTGATGCCTGTTACAAATAGCTGTCTTCTCTGGGGACTCTTACAACAGATTTGCTGAACTAGAAAAGACTGCTTTCTGCCACGAACTGCAGAGCCCTTCCTGTTGGAAAGGCAAAGAGAAGAGAAGATTTCAGCAAGCAAGATGGTAGACCAACTATAATGCCAATTTCCTTGAACAGCCACAGTAAGGACATTGGCAATACCCATTCCCCCAGCCATGCCTTCATTTTCATCTGAAGGACCCATCCTTGCAAGGGAGAAGCACCTCAATCTATACATCCCACATGAACCCAGCTTGCCTCACTGCAACTCCTGTTTAAGGAGCATATGGTCAGAGCCTGATCCCTACTACAGCCGGGGGGAATAGCACCCACAGGTCATGCTGGGTTCCAGCCTGCCACTTCAAAGTTAGGCGAGATAACTGATCACCAGCTAGTTTGACCCAAGGACTCCCCAGGATGTTAAGCTCTACCTGTAAACACAACTGGCTGTTGGGGTAACAGAGCCAGAGGGGAATCGGCCAGGGAGCACAAGGCTGGGGGCGGGAGGGGGAGGAATCTTCCAATCTCGCACACAGCAAGTTTTGTCACGTCTCAAGTCAAAGACCCTTTCTGCAATGTGTTAGTTGATGACTAAGCCATACTAATTAAAAAGTCTAGCTGCACAGTAAGGGATAAATACAAACGAAAAATTAAAATCAAGAAGTGTCTGTTCCACAAAAAATTGGGGGGAAGTAGTGATCGTCATAGTTTCAATGGAACGATATACTGTCTCCAGGATACAGTGGCCACAGAAAATCTGTCTTCCTTCCCCTCTACCAGAGATTAAACCAGAAAGTCACAAGGGTTAAGCTGGTCTTCAAGTTACCGTAAAATAACCACCAAAAAAATCCACTAAAAACCCAACCCATTCTCACCTAGAACCCAAACCCACAGTTCATTCATAAAGAAACAGGCAGAAGTCATCCCCTCTGGCCTCCTATCAGTGGAGCAGAAAACAAAAATATTTGGGGAGAAAAATCAATTTGAATATTAGGTACTGTTGCCTTAATTTTCAATACCAACAATGCCCTATGTCCCTGGAGTTTTGTGCTACAGCACACCACTTGAAAAGGAAATACTAACCTAGACCGCCCCCCCCAAAAAACCAAACCCAACCACCAAAAAACCAAACACCAAGTCAAAAATAAAAATATACACAAAGGAGAAACCACCATATGTATGAAGGGATGCAGGTGAATGCTGACCGACCCCAGAGCGGACACCACTGTTACAAGCACTTAGGTTTTAGGCTTTCCATGTCACAAATGGTTCAAGCAGACAAGGGGAGAACAGACAAGAAAGCGCAGGTTAGAGAGCGTTCAAAGCCGTATGAGAAGCTTTGCGCAAGAGCTGTTCAGAAATGCTTCTGCCCTCCACCTTCTGTTCTCACTTCACAAGATAAAAATAATGGGGGAGAAGAATCCTGTGTTCTGTACTGCAACTTCTCTGCAGTCTTTCTCTCTCTCACACACGCTTCCCATTT
>VZTL01075159.1:17253-39342 GCA_013400535.1 Scopus umbretta
CTTTCAAGGATACTTAAAATTTATACAATCTTTCAGATATTCAGAAATAACAATGAATCAAAGAAAACTCAATAGCCTCATTACTGTTGAGGCCTGAAGTCTTATTTTAGCTGAAGCCAAAATACTGCTGTTCATATATAATTCCCTGTCAATTTCAATTTCTTTGGCCACTTTGAATAAATCATTGCTATTTTAAAATGAATTGCTCTTAGCTCTAAAAGTGAAGCTTGAGGTCAGAGAACACAGTACCGCAGGAAGTGTTCTGCTACCCAAAATAAAGTTTTAAGTGAAGCAAGGAGGTTTGCAGCTTCTTGTTTTTCTGGAAAGTTTCCGGTTTTTAACAGGAACACCTTTCCCTGGAGTGCAGCTGAGCTTTTGGAAGCAGTTTGTGACTGGGAGAAGGAAGAGTTAAATTTAAAAGCCCCTTATAGTTCGCTTAACTTTATTAAATACGTTCTTCAGCAGGTCTGTGCTGCATCTTGAGACAAAGCAGTGAAATCGGTGTGTTTATGCCTAAAGTTCAAGTTTACTTTGCTGTAGCTTTCTGGAAGGGTGTGACATGAAAAGCTTGTGGTTGGGGCCACATGGTTCATGCTGGACTGTGTTTTTGTGAATGGAGGCAGAACTCCAGTTCTGACTGCTTGTCTTGAGGAATTGCTTGGGAGATCAGCTGTCTCATTCACTGGCAGAAAGAATGACTCATACATCTTCTGCCTTGTTTGGCTCCAGGTCATTGTTACAGTGGATAGAGCTGGTTTTAATTAAATATTAACTCCTTTTGTCCTGGGTGCTTGTTAATGGGGACTTTTTATTTTTGTTTACTTGCAGTGAAAGCAAGCTAACAGGCCCTAGTTTTAAACTTGTTTTTTTTCCAAATGGCTTTCCCTTTGCAAAACGAGCCGTCGGTTCAGCTTTTCAGAGGCTCTTTAAAGCTCTAAAAACTACAAACAAGTATTAAGTATTTTTGTGCCGTGAATGTTTGCTTTTGGCAAACTGATTTTAACTCAGTAGTGAAACTGTAAAATCTAAACTGATAACATCCTCAAGATCACTGTTAACATTTCTGTACACTTTCCAAATCCTCTTGAGACATTATAGCTATAATCAGAAGAAAAAGAAAACTTTTGGTAATAATCTAGACTGAGCTGGAGAGCTTATGCTGCACATGTTGTCTACTTCAGGAGTTTGAGACTTGATGGCTCTGAATGTGGAATGAACTAATGTCGCTGCTTCTGCTATTAGCTTTAAAAGCCACGTGCTTAATATCCTTCAAAAGCTTTTATTAGTCTTTTGGAATACGCTTGCCTTCTCAAACCCCCATAATTAAGTAGCTCAGGGAAATATTCTCATTCAGTTAGATGACCATTTCAGATATCTTTTTCAATTTTCCTCTGAATGGCAAAGTAAAAAACAAGTTTTGGTGATTTATGCATTGCATCTTGTGTTGAGTATGTTAACAGAAGACCAATGAAGATTTTATGGCAGCCTTGCTGAATTGCAGTATTTGTGAATAAAAGAAAAGAGGAAATGAATGGCATATGTATATGAATGTACAGACAGTTGCAACACTGCAAGTTACATTTTCCTTTCGGACATTCGGGTTGAAGTGTCTTTACCTGTCTGTGTAATTTGCTACAAAGGCTGCCTGTGATTATCCAAATTCAAGGTACAAAAGTCCTCTTCCCTTTGAATAATGGGATGATGTATCCCAACGGTTTGCCCCCTCACGGCAAGATGCTGGTCGAAGTCTATATATTCAGCTGATGCGAGTTGCTTGCGTTTCTGCAGTATGATCATGTGCGGGTATCAGTTCTGCTTGTTTAAAAATAATACCAGATTAAACCAAGGAATAATTCAAGTTCTTATTTCCAACAGTTAGTGGGTCCTTTTAATTTCTTTGTATAGGCTTGTGGGCTCGTTTCTAAGGTACTGATGCTACTAAAATTAGATTCCAGTAGGAAATGTATGTTCCTGGGTTGAACGTTTTGGAAGTTGTTATTTGTTTTATTTATATTTGGCAGGGTTTTAAACACTTCTTAACTTGCTGTATTCCTTTTTCTACAGAGGCTTTTAAGCCTATCTCAATATTGTGCTTAAAATACATTTTAACAGCGTAGTCTCCACCAATTTCTAGAGTACTGGTAAAGTGATGCACCTGGATATTTATTAAATATGCCTTCATAAATCTGGGGGACCCGCGAATGAAGTATATTTTTCTTGTTTACTCCAGACCAAATCAAGGGTAATGATAGTATCTCTAGAGTAATGTGCTGGTTTTCTGTGACAATTCAACCAGAGGTATTTTATTTTTTCTTGCTCTTTGGCTGGAAAAAAAGGACCTCATTTACTCATATATACATAATATCTCTACCACAGATTTGTTCTGAAGTAAGTCAAGTTAAACTGATAAAACCAGAATGAAGCATCAGTAAAGCAGTCCAGTACTCAGAGTCTGCTCTAGAAAGTTATATAATATTGCTGTCCCAGTTCTGCAATCACTAAATGTAGCCTCCTGATTTCAACAGGAGGGTTTTTTGTTTTCTTTTAGCCTTTTCCAGATATCCCAGATTCACAAATTAACATATATGTATGTGTAAAAAATGCATGCGCGTGTATGAAAAATTAGTCATACTAGCCTCCTTGCTGCATTTAAAAATGATAGCTGGCTTAAGAAAAAAATGCGTGGGATGTGTCTTCTGTAAACAAGAAAATGCTTGATACAATTACTTTAACTCTGAATGTACTCACAAACCCTTCAAAAACAATTAGAAATGTAAGAAATCCTTATGAACCAATTTTTAAGTAGGATACCTTGATTTCATGATTGGATTCTGATGTGATAGTCAAATATTTGGCATTTTTGTAAGGAAAATACAGAACATTCGCATGCAGTGAATTGCATGAAATGTCAGAAATTGCAGTGTGTTAGTATTTGGGCTCATATTGTTCCTGAGTTCATTTCTGGTAAAAGTTCTGTGGTTTCTCTGGAGGAAAGAGAAATTTAATGCATCAAAAATACTGGGAGTATTTGTTTTGGTAAAATACGTGTTTTATACAGCTTCAAACTTTTGAGGATCTAACATGTTCTCAGAGGTACTGGTTTCTTCTAAAAGGATAGGTTATAAAAAAACCCAACCAAACAAAAAAAACCACCAAAAACCAAAAACCAAAACAACCCCAAAAAACAACAATTAAGCAACAATAGTAATGCTTTTTTCCCTGGAGTAATGCTAATTACATTTTGTGTCTTTATCTTACTCACACTTCTTTTCAAATCTGTGTTAGCAGATTTCCCAAGGTCATTTGTTCTTAAGGGGTATTTGCCGCAATTAAGACAGTAGGACTTCAAACATTTATTTTAAAACTGAGACCAAATACTTTTTTGGTATAATGAGCCTGGTTCTGAACTCTTTACCCAGGAAAAAAATTCTTAGTTAAGTCATTAGAAATATTTCCTGAGTAAGGATTGGAGATCTGGCCCATGAAGAGTACTGTGGCGCACATTGACAGTAATCGTGAGTAATTATAATCAAATATGGATTTTTATTTCAAAGAAATTCTGTTGCAACTAGTAGCAGTTGCACGTATGTAAAGGGGAACGTATGCTTCCTAAACTTAGAAAGTGTTCTGAATGGTGTTAAAGTTATATTTTATGATTTAACGTATTTGATGGTGTGATAGTCGCTGTTTTGATAAATGATTATATAACCAGTATTTACCTCTCAAATCTTGTTGGGTAACGAGGTTGTGGCAAATCTTAACTTTTAATTAAGATCATACGAATTATTTGCTCATGCTTAGACAAGAATTGTGTGAATAGAAATATTTTCAAACAGAGAATTTTATGCAGCTTTGCTGTGATGATTCTAGTTAGTGTATGTTGAGGACAAGATGACAAAGTTCAGAGACGGTAAGCTGGATCTCTCTCAGGATGTACCCAGAACCAGTCATCCTCCTAGGATGCCACTTTTCAGCGTGATATTCTGCAGTTATTCGAATATATTCACCTATACTATACATTCCGTGGTATTTCAGCTTAAATGGTTTAAATGAGCTTACAACACAGTATGCGAGATGGCTAATGTCTTAAATATCCAATGAAAAGGAACTGCGGTACCACAGACACAAAATTAGGTATCAGCAGACCATGAAATAATTGTATTTTATAGCTTAGGTTTGTGATGAAAGTTTCCTAAAAGCAAAGATGATCTTACACAAGGTGAATGGATGTTAATAATGATTCTTGCTTTAAGTAAATCTTTTTTTTTTTTTTTTTTAATGTCTGAAATTTTGTCATTGAACCAGGACTTCTGTGGTCTGGTAAAATAGTTCGAGTATTTAAAACAATAACAAAACCCCTACTGTGTTGGCTGACTGCAATGCAAAACTGGAATTGCTTTTAAGTAAGCCAAAGGTGTTGTTCTTTGTGGTTAAAGATGCGTAATTGTTAAACACTGGGATTTGGTTTTATGCAGACTTTCCATGCAGATATTTTGAAAATGAGCACTGATGGGTTTTACCAGTGGCATGGTAGGTCCAGACCCTCGTGCAGGGAGTGAGGCAGGGCCGGCGCCAGTGTCAGCCTTCACAACCTCCCATCCCCATCGCTCAGCACCGGGGCTGCTCTGGACTCGCACTGCGCTGCACAGATTGACCCCAGGTTTTAGCTGATACTAAAATGATGTGCTTGCCTGATCTTCATACCCAACAATGAAGGGGGGGGGGGGGGAAATCTGAGTTTTAATCTTGGATGTGCTTCAAATTAAGCACAAGAGTCTTTATTGATGCTTTAATGGCTTCTTTTAATTCTTTCCTTGTTTTTGTTTTTTGTTTTTTGTTTTTTGTTTTCCTTTCTTCAGCTCAGGTACCTGACAATGATGAGCAGTTTGTGCCAGACTATCAGGCTGAAAGTTGTAAGTATAGTATGAATCATCACTTTCTTAAAAATAAGTATTTGTATATTTATATTTGGGTCTTCATATTTATTATTTATTGTGTCATCTGCGGTCATGTGATAGCTCCTGTCGCCAGTTGGTGACATCAGCGTGATGAATAGATAGAGCAAGTGGCGTTTTGACGTGTAGCCAAAAGCAGTTGTTTGCGCTGAAGGTATAACCTTCAGCAGGGGGGTCCTCTCCTGTAATTCTCAACCCCCAAGCCCCAGGGAAGCAAGGAAAAACTCCCATTGTGGAGGTGGAGGGAGTTTCTCTGTCCGTAGAGTGAGGAGAGGAGCGTGTTGAGCCGGTACAGGTCAGATCGCGTGGGACATAAGAAGCAGCTCTGCTGAGCAGAAATCAGGCTGCTCAGTACAGTTTGTGTATAAATAAATAAATAAAATACTCCACATAATCAATCAAATACAGCTACTGCTGAAGCATTTTTAAGTCGTCTTAGCATGTGGCATTTTGTCGCTCAGACAAAATTTCCCTTTGAATTAATGGGAGGAAGCAGGAGTTATGTTAAGCTGGATACTTTGCATTACTTACTACTTTACTTAACATGTGCCCAAACTTATCTTTTTCTTTTTAGCCTGTGCCCCTGAAGTCTTTCCTTTACCTGCTAAAATGCTACTGTTCTGTTAAATGCTGGCTCCCCTTCTCTGTACCTGCTGCTTTGTGGTTTTGGGTGGTTGCAAGGGCGTAGTAAAGAAATGGCATGAGAAACATTATCTGACGAAGTCACAGACTTCTTGGAACTTCTTTACGCATTTTTCTTCCTCATGGCAAGGCTTCTCTCCATCATCAGAGGTCTGTTCTAAACAGTATCTGCTGATTGCAGCAGAGCACATAGTAGCTTTTCCATTTTGCTAAATAACATAAATAATTTATCCTATAAGAGTGAATTACTGTAGTTCACTAAACCAGATAGCTGTTAAATACAGCATTCATGTACTGAAATGTTAGGATTAAAATTAGAGAGATTAGAAAGAGTTGCATTAAAATAGTCTTTAACCCGAAACAACAAATTCAGACTTGTTGAGTTTTCTTATAAATCTTTGAGGATTTTTTCCAGTTATTTATAAACTGTTTTAAGAAGAATTTATTAGGCGTATTCATAACAACATTTTGTGGAGAAAAAAAAGAAAAAAAAGTTTTTTCATCAGTTGAATTCTGTAAATTGAAAACCAGATATGTTATCCTACATACGGAGCTGGGTTCAAATATAGTCATGTATGCATACGTCCTTTGTGTAAGAGTACAAAGTTCACTTAGGGCTTCTATTAACCCACAATTATCGTTACACAACAAGTCAATGATTCTTGGAAAATAATTTGTGAACTGTGAATGAAAAGCTCTATTGAAGCTGGTCACTGCTTTTGGTGATAAGGAAATTCTCCTAATATGGCTATTTTATTAATGCTGTTAGCCACAGCTTACACAGTATTATCAAAGGAACATTTATTTCTTTATTTCAGTTGGTTTCTTTATCTTAAGTAAAGGTCAGGAGAGCTTCCTGGAGAGTTACTCTGGCAAAGGTTATGGAGTTTCAGACATATACTTGGATATAACGTATGTAGCTGTGGGCTCTGTGAAACAGGAACAGAGATCAACATAACCAAAGCCATGGGGAAATTACTGCTGCCGAAGTAGCAAAATTGTGACTCTTTTCTCTAGGATCCAAACCTGCCTTCAAACTCTATTATAATGACTTACTATATATAATCTGTAAGTCTGTGCTGACCCTGTTACTGGCAGCAGCCTGGCGGGAGCACTTAGCTTTTTTTTTTTTTTTTTACTATTTTTATTTTTTTTAAACATGGGAGAGGATGGGCAACCTTTCATAGGTGTTCAGTATTTAATACACTTAACTGAGCCAAAAATGGTGAAGGACAGAAGTGTAAACCAGTGAAGGAGGTCACTGGTCACCTTCTAGTTCAGTGGCAACCAAACTGTGGTCAGCCACCTCATTTAAATTTGCTGTACAAATTTCATTTATGGAGCTGTATGTGGGTAGGGGGTGTTACGTGCGTGATTTGCAGAATATGTAAAGAAAACTGAAACAGTTACAGTCTGCAGTTTCAGCAGAAAAATTAGTGACATTTTATTTCTAGCTTCGTTGCTTGAGAAACAGGCTTTAAAACTGAGGTAGATTGGTGGTCTTAAATTGAAATTTGTAGCATTGAAAGGAGTTGTAAGAAACTTCAGTAACAATAGCAGTGCTGGAAAGCTGTGGCTAAAACTTTCTTGCCTAGGAATTGCCAAGTTAGTCAACTCCTGAAGCGAAGATGTGGACGGTGGTGGAGGAACTGATACTGCCAAGTACATGTGCTGTGTCCTACTGCTGAGCAGGATTAAATGCCCCTTAAAATGCCATGGGTTTTGCGTTTCTGTTCTGTAATAATGATTTTAACTAGTGAAACTGCACTGGTATTAGTAGCTAAGGGAAACATTTAGTTTAGATTAGATATACAGTCCACTTTATCCACTTAGGGATTTAACTTCAAAGCTAGCTTGGGATCGTGAGTATTTCAATTATAAGTTGCTATTAATCTTCAGGCAGTTTTCAAAAAGCAAACATAATGTATGTATTTATAGTTAGGTGTGGGCTTTAGAAATTATGAGTGAGATCAACAGCTAGCATAACTTCATGTGATAATTAGTGATGTTACTGGAATTACACATATTTCTACTAGCTATCCAGCATGTCAAGCTTCCCCTTAATGTTTTAAACTTCAGTTTACCTGTTTAAAGTTGAATTTCTTTTGTTACTCCATTATGTCTTCTGGAAAGAGGTCCTTCCTACTGTAATAATCTTAGAAATGTCTGTACTTCCAAACCTTTCTTTTTTGTCCCAGCATCCAAAACCCCATCTTGTCCATCTTGTATTACCTTTTTATGAAATATTTTTTTAACTTTGAATACCTATCACAAAGAACATTTTTTATGATTTAGTTCAGAGTGAGCGGAATGAAGAGCAGCTTACAACTAGCCTGTTCGGATGAAATGTGAAAAACAAATCACAGTTTAGTTTCTCGTAACCTTCTTTCTTGCTTTGTGCAACAACTGCACATTTTGAGTTCTAAGGGAGAAAGTGTGTCAAAAGGATTTTTTTTTTCAGCTTGCAGTCACAGTGGAAAAATATTGCAATTGCATATTAAATAGTGTCATTTTCTTACTCTTCCGTTTCCATTCTCATAAGAAATCAAAATTCTGCAAAAAGAGGGAGGGATCACTTTTACAGGCATTTACTAGGAAATCCTGTGTAGGCAGGTTGTTTTTGCCCCCTTCTAAGTGTGCTTCTACACTTCAGCTGACCTGTTTGCTATATATTCAAGGGACTTCCTAATGACTCCTCTTTTAGCAATTAAGTGAAAAGTTGTGTAAAGCAAAATTTGTTTCTCCAAAGAGGTGAATGCTTTTTTTTTTTTTTTTTAAATCAGCGTTCTGTATGTGGCACTCTTTCCAAATTCTTATCTAATTCGTAAGACTTAGTTTATACTGTTTTTGTGTCCGTATAAAGTCAGTATTCACGTGTTGAGAAGGGTGACCTGTGTTAACTTCCTCGGATAAGGTTTCCTATTGTTTCAAATCCATTTTCATATACTGAGGAGGAGCCAGATCCTGAACTGGTTGTAATCGGTGGCAAGGCTTTCAGGTAGAACAGCAAGGACTTTCCAATCTAGGAGTAAAAATGAATAAAGCGTTCCGTTTGCTCGAAGTCAATAGCTGTTGAGATGAAGATTGCTTGCTCCCATTGTTTGGATGGTTTCTTTGACAGACACAAAAGGAAGTAGGTAGGATTTGCTGATGTTTAAAGGATGTAGTTGGCAGAGAAAACTCGGTATTGTCAACAGTACGCTGATCTGTAATTTGACCTTGGTACAGTTGGTTATAAATGGGGATTACCCTGCACCAAACCAGATTGCCTGGTATCTTGGTAGCATAATTGTGTTTTGTTTTGTTTTAATAATATGTATTTATATTGGTCTGTTCTTCCAGAGTTTGTTTGACTTTTTTCTTCCTTCTTTTGCCCTAAAATGTAGGTTATCCATTTAAAATTCATGATAAACTTCAGCTTTTTGCTTTTTATTTGTTACTGAATTTCTGCTAATGAGGATTTGTGCTGTGCTTCACCTTCTTGATCGGTTTCCTTCCTTCTCTTTCATTTCATTTCTGTATTGTTTCCCTGACCATCATAGCCTTAACTTAACACTGCCAAGGGGTAAATGTTAATGTTAGACCACAGCGGTTGACAGTAAATGGGAAGGGCTGGCTGTAAAATCCGTGCTCCTCCAAGTCTGATTAAACTTTAAGATAGGGAAAATACTTTTTTTTTAGTAGTGATTTTGTCGCTCATCTTTCACGACCTTTATTCTTTCTCTTACCTCTGGATTTTTTTTTTTTTTTTCCTCCTCCAGGTTTAGCAAAGGAGCTCTTTCAATGTAGATGCCAGGAGCCTTAAATTATTCAGGGATGTGCTTTTTAGATGCTCTGGCTTGCAATCTTTAAAAGCCTGTTAAAGAGAGATTCTTTACATAGGCTTCAGGTAGCTGTATTCTTCTGTCATTTTAACTAATGGCTTAGGATATTCCAACTGCAGTTTAAATGAGGAAAAGCTTTAATATTTATTTACAAGTTTGCAGCATACAAAATCATGATTTGTTTTTTTTTTTTGTTTTGCACTATCAGGTGAAAAATGCTCTGGTTTATTTTCTTTTTCTGTCTGTGACTTAAATTTGAAAAGCGAATTTCAGAACTAGAAGAGCATTTCCTGTTTGCTTTAGTATAATGGGAGCTGGTGAGCAATCACTTATTTTTTTCACTTATTTTGACATATTTTGGAGGAAAAAACCCACATGATTAAATTGAAGTAGAAAACACCAGAATCATGTAAGATCTGAGGGGCCTACTGAAGTCAAAAGGAGATCTGTTTACTGGGTTTGTTTTTGTTTATGGTGCAGAACAGTTTAATTTTGCAGCTTCTAGAAAAAAATTTTAGTGGACTGAAAAAAATGACAACATTTTTTAACATGATGATTCACTACATAGGCAGCTGGTAGTCATGTCTTGGTAGTGCACAATGTCCTAGAAACTGCAGTTGGTAGTGTTTTTGGTATTCTGCGTGTGGCAAGTTGCACACACCAGCGTGTGTTCAGGGTTGTTGTTTTTACAAATTTCCATTTCTCCCCCCCCCCCCCCCCCCCGAGTCTATGTGGCTGGAATCACCTTTTCTTTAAGTGTAACTCTGCAAGCATGGTACTGCAGCAGGCAGTTATTCTTGGTGCTTAGCTATTCCCTGGTAGCGCTTTCTGCTGCAGCTGTGTTTTGTTTCTTGCCACTTGTCTTGAAACTACTTCCTTTCGTAGGTCAGACGTTGTCAAATACAGAGACATTTACTTACTTAGTTTAGTGCATGCCGGACTGTGACGGATTCTTTCTAAAGGGCTGTGAAAGTCGGGGCTCTGTGGTTTGTTCCTGCCCTTAGCTTTGCATGACCTTGGGCATGTTGCTTAACATCTTTGTTTCTCGGTTTGAAGGAGGTACAGAAATGCATGTATCACTCTGCTGTGAGATACACAGCTTTCTTAATGATCACTTATCTAGAGATCTCAAAAGCATTTTACAAAGAGAGTCCAATGCAATTGCAGTTGTAAGAGCTGGAGAGGTCAGGCTGAGGAGCCGATGCTGACCACCTTATCTCCCTTCGTAGTTGCCTTAGATAGCCTCACTTCTTTCATTGTGTCCCTGAGCACTTGTTTCCTTTGTTTAAAGTGGGACTGAAACTGTTACCAGCTGTTAACTTACTTTCTTTTTTTTTTTTAAATTTTCATTCAAAAGAAATTAGGAATTGGTGTCTTTCAGAGAACTTTGTGGGCTCATTTTGTGGTTCATCACCAGGCATTAGCCTGTGCTAATACGGATTTTCTTCCTCCTTCTGCCCCTAGAGCATTTTTAGAAATACTTGAATCTGCCATAGTCGCGACCTTTTCCATAATTGCAAGACTTAATTCTTGAAAAAGTTTTACCAAGAGGCAGACTGTTGACTGTAATGTCTTTAACTTGTGATCTTAGTAGTAGAGAATTTGTGGGTTTGCTTTGATTTTAATA
This sequence comes from Scopus umbretta, assembly GCA_013400535.1. Taxonomy (NCBI): domain Eukaryota; kingdom Metazoa; phylum Chordata; class Aves; order Pelecaniformes; family Scopidae; genus Scopus; species Scopus umbretta. The sequence goes on from VZTL01075159.1 coordinate 28,302, forward strand.
CGCAGTTCCTGTTCATTTGCTTTTCTGCTTGTATTTTTCTGCTTGAGGAAAGAAAAAAAATTTCCAGCTTTGAAGGTGCAAGGACTTAAGGTTCTCCTGGGCTGTAGTAGTGATAGTGGTTGCGTAAATACTGATGGTGGCAATAGCATTGTGAAACAAATGACAAGACCCCATCGAGTGCATAGCTTTTGATTTTTAAAACTTTTAAAGTGGAAGCTATTCCTTTCAGAGTGCACTGCATGCCGTGATGTGAATTTTATTGCTAACGAAAAGGTACCTTTGGGCATCCCAGCAGAGGCAGCAGCCACATTATGCAGATGTGGTTTAACTGCTCGGGCCGCTGTGAACCTGATGGTCTCCAGCTCTCTGGGGCATGGAGGAGCCCAAGCAGCTGGACAGGGCTGCTCTTGTGGGGTTTTGTCCCCCTGTCTCCCCTCTGGCCTTCCACTGGCATGTCCCTGCTCCGCCAAGCTGACTTAGTTCCTTTCCGCAGAGCCCCATCCTCGTTTGCTGTTTTATTGCAGATTAGAAGGCTTGGGTTGCATGTGGAGGTTATCAGCTAATGAATAAACTTCAGTCATCCTGTCCTGTGATAAATCTGTCTTGTAGATCAAAGATGAAGCATGTAGACCTTTTTTCTTTCAAATGGTAATTTCTTAAGGCTGTCAGATCACTTCCTAAGGTCTGTTTACATAAAAACAAAAACATTAAACACATTTTATTCAAAATATTGAATTTTCAGTTTTGAAAAAAACTTCTATTTCCTCTCTGAGGAAGCCTCCCCTCCTCCCTTTCCCCATAAGGACTCTGTGAAGATCCCATCTGTGGAAATACAAGCGAGCCTCACAATGTAACTTGTAGTCATGGCAGTATTTTCTTAACACTACAGTTATTTCTGTTTTAAAACAGATAGTTGTTTAGCTAATTTCATCAGGAGTATGTATATGTATTAGAGCATCTGTTCAGTTCCAGTTGTATTAAACAAAGTATGCAGAAATTTTTCAACTGTATTTTCACACAGAAACCAAGCAAGGCATATTGAAGGGTCTTTGTGATTCTGTTTTGATACAAAACTGTTATTCTCCTTAAACTGCTTTTCATGCAGTGTTTTTGTAAAACGTGTGTTGTATTCCAAGAGCAGCCTAAATAACGATTTGAAAATCCATAAGCTCTGGGATGGTGTAAAGTAAGGAGGCAATGTGTAAGCTGAGTCCATCCACCTCTGTTTATTTCATATGTTTCTTTAGGTAAAATGTATTTACAGTCTGTATAATTTTTTTGTCTTTTTTTCCTTCTGCTTGCTGCCTCAGCAACTGAAGACAGAAGTCAGGCTCTCCCACAGACTGCCGTGAACTTTTCAAAGGGTATAGCAGGAAAAAAAGGGAGGAGAGAGTGACAGTCGTCAAAACATCAGTTAAGCATTGGAGAGTCTGACACATTCATGTCATGTAGGACCGATACTGCTAGCCCTCTGTAAGCGTACAGGAAAAATAGCCTTTGTTTCAGGTTCTGTGTCCTTTTGTTTTGGTCCTATGCATTTCAGTACTGGGAAATAATTACAGTGGAGCCATGTGTAAGCTGACAAATATGCATAAATGGTGATATTAATTTTTTTTGAGTTTTAGAAGTCATCAGTGTTTGTTCTAGGAATGATCTAAACGTAGTCTAAACTGCTAAATGGAAAACTGATTACTTTTTTCAAGGCAAGTGTTCCAGGCTTTTCCCTGAGAAGGATTCTTCTCTTTTCCTTTCACTTACTCTTCGTGTTCTCCTTGTCTTTGATACATTGCTCTTACCCGTTCCTGGATTATAGTTTGACCTTGATGAGGTGAATAGAGCAGTGAACTGTCTTGGTAAAGGATATCTTTATTCTTACTTATCTATTTGTTCTGTAAGCTGAGGATTATGCATGTTAGAAAAGAGTGAATCATTAGCAACTTTATTTCTGGTTGTCCTTTTTCCCGTGGCTGTTTATGAACTTATTCAGCAAATGTGGTTGCCAGTAAGTTAATGTAGTGAAATATTTTTTAGCAGTGACATTTACTGCCAAGTCCTGCAGTCACTGAAGAGGAAGGTTACTGACTGGCCAGGTTTTTGTCTTTAAATTTATATATTATGAGTTGTCATCAAGGATACCTGAAAAATTACGTGTGCAAAAACAATTCTTAGTCTTGCTAATTTGATCCTCTTTGCTCAAATTTTGCTTCCTTTCTGCTTCTAATGTATGCCTAAGAGAGATACACAGGTTAATTTTTTTTTTAATACTGTCTTCATGCTGCAACCAAGTGCAATGTTTCCTTATTAACCCATCCGTAAATAAAATTTCACATGACCACAGCACTAACATGAATAGAGACAAAAGAGACTTTGAAAAGTGTCTGTGTTCAGTAAAGACCAAAAGTTTCAAGCATTTGGGATTAGAATTTGGGAGCTGGATTTGTACAAGTGTATGTGTATATACACAGTGTATACTCAGTGTGCATATATACATATTGTGCATATACATTTATGTGTATATATATATGCATGCATACATGCATGTAAGAAATATACACACAATGTAATTGCCAGTCTTACTGACTGTGTGCACGTGTAAAATAATCATACAGCTTCATGAACAGTTGGCTTCAGAAAAAATGTGCAGAGCATGTATTTGTAATGTACGTTCAGTGCGAGTCTCATATACAGTAAGAATGCTTTAAGTAGCGGCAGAAGCCTTAAATATCTGTGCTGAGAACCAGAGCCTGGTTGCAGGTGCTCAAAATTCCACCGGCTCCAGAAAAAGCACTTTGCTAAGAGTCTTTGAATATCGGGCTACTTATTTAAGTCTGACTTTATGTTCCCAGACGTAACCACTTCTGACAATGGCTTCTTTGTTTCCCTGTTGAATCAGTGATAAAACTTGGGAGCTGCATTTTATTGTTGACTGATTTCAATGGCCCACACCTTTTCCAGTGGAGACTGCGCTTTTTGCAGTAGTTTTTTGGTAGTGAGCTAAAGATTTAGATTTCAGCCTTGCTTTAATGAACTATAAACTCGATCTGTTAGAGTTGCCTTACTGGTGAGAGTTTGTGAAAATTTAACATTGAAGCATAAAGGACACATGTATTTAGAGTGGTGACAGTCTCATTCTTCCAACAAAGTAAACAAAAATCCCAGTAGCTACCCTGAGTTAACATATACTTGCTTTATGAATGTATACATATTTTTGTTGTTAAAGGTAACATCAAATTAAAAAATCATCTTCTCAAAATGCAGTTTTGTTCCTTTTAATGCCTATCACTGAGAGTTGCTAAAATAGAAACTAATTGTAAGTAATCTTTTAAATTAGTTGTTTAGTTCGTGCTAGAGAGAGCTCACTGTGTAGTCCATTTCATTATTTATTGGCTTCTCTTGCTTTTGCATATTCTTGAGTAGCTACCTGACAGACAGGCATGATTATCCTTAAGGATAATCTTTTATTATGATGCTCTTTTATTAGGAGGATACTCCTGTTTTTATAGGGAAGCAAACTGACACACAGGTTATGAATCTCTAAAGGTAGGCTCCTAAGGCTGAGCTACTTCAAACTGGAAGCAACCTTCTGACACCATTTGTTTAGGTTATGAACAACAAATGGCAGAACCAGAGATTAAATCCAGTTTATTCCACATTTTGCGCAGCTGCAACTACAAGATCAGCAGCCCTCTCGTCTGTAGCTGGCTATTAGCTCTTTGAATGAATGCATCAGAAAAGAAGGAGGAAAAAATAATAACTAGATTGATGTAACTTGAAACTTTTCCATAAGAAGGGAAATAAGGCAGAATCAGTTCCTGTTTGTTTTCTGCTGTGGGCATGCTTTCCTAAATATTAAGTTGATGATACCTTTAAAACAATAAATACAAAAAAATATGAAATGGTTTATTTTAAAGCTTACCGTTACGTCTGGCAAAAATACTTGTTATAATTTTCAAAGTTTTCTTCATAATTCTGTTTCGACAAAACCTATTAAAATCCAGACCTGAAACCCTCAAACTGCAAATTTACCTGAAGTGGAAAGTGAGTGTGTGTGTAAAACAGTGGGATATTATCTCACTTGGATATTTTGGTAATGGAAGTTATGTAGTACTTAGCCATTACCTCTTGCGATTTAAATTAAATTCTGGAAATTGCTGCAAATGGAAATCCTGTCCTCAGAAAAGCACACAGACCCTGATTTAGTGGCCAGCTCTTCTCTTTGCATTTAACTTTATTGATAATTCCCAGGTAGGAGTACAATTTAAGTTTTCTCCCAGGCTTGGTTTTACATTAAGACCTTCCTCTTTAGCAAGAGCTCGAAAGGTGGATCTCCTCTCCTTGCACCCTGCCTGGGAACCTTTGGAGCCACGTACATTATAAGTAACTATAGGAACAAATGCCCCTGATCTCCTCCCAGGATTTCAACTGCCAAAAGCTAACGCAGATGAAGAGCAACCCTGTTTCTCTGTGGGGTCCTGGAGGTTGCAGACCCAGTATAGAGGGATTAAAAATTTTTTAGATTACCCCTCCCAACCCCCCCGCAATCATTTTATGCTATCCATGGGTTTTAGATCAATTGCTGCAGAATCCATCTGGTTTAATTTTTATTAGGTTACTGCTTCCTCCCCCAGAGAGCCCTAAGCCTCTGTTTATTTTGGGGGCAGGGGGAGAGGGAAAGCTCTTCCTCCTGCCTCACCTACTCTCCTCCGACATCAAAGCAAGCCAGTTTGCTCCTCCTAGCTTAATCCTCCCTTTCTGCCCTCCCACCAATGTTCTGCAAATTTCCTTGTATTCTTCTCGGAGTTATCCAGTGTCCGCGGTATTTGTCAGCAGGTTAACTTTTGCCCTGGGGGTACTCGCTGGGAGGCAGAGCCCCTCTGGCAGCGCTTTCCCCTTGTCTGCCTGGAATTGCAAGTCTCATACGCCTGGACAGGTAGCTGTCTGGGAGGGAAAGAGGAGGATGCATGAAGGAAACATAAATCAGAATAAAACGGTGCCCGTGACAGCATTTCTGTGAGACTGCTGCTTTCGGAGGCTAAGAAACTGCGCCCGTAACTGCGGCTCCCACTGCATGAAAATACCTTCTAGGCAATTCTTAACTGGAAGCTGAAATCTTTTGGGGGTGGAGGACAAGAGGGGTCAGCTAACCAAAATTTTGTTAAACCGGTCCTTTGCTTGGGGTAGGAAAGCAGAGAGTCTTCTAATACGGTGTGGCAGTTCAGCCGGTTAGCAGCTGCCCGAATATCGTGTCAATGTAGGCCAAAGGACCTAACGTGTCCTGAGGAGGAGTTCACTGGCAGCCTGTTGAGAAGTTTGCCTTGTAATTGCTCTGTCTTTGGGTTTAGGGAGTAGGTTAACTTTTATTGATATTTATTGAAATACCACCCCTCTCTTCTCTAGCCAGGTGGCTTACCCTTTTGGGTGGGTTTCTTACTTTTGGTATACTGAGTATAGTTGCATACTTCAATTTTCAACCGGCATGGTAATTCTAATGAATATTTCAGAAATCACAACTGCAAGACAAGCAAATGAGGGATATCTTGCACTAAAAATGGGGACTTAGAGCATTGAACCAATTATTAAGCTGTATGGGTACAACGTCTCGTATTGTTCCCCCTCCTCCACCCTGGCTGGGAACCCCTCCACCTCTCGGGAAGGCTGCATCCGTTGTGGCAGGGGGTCTTGGGTTAGCTGCCCAGAAATAGCTAAACTGGCAAAAATTTTTGGTGTCTTAGCACGCAAGCTTTAGAAAAGGACATTTCAGTTAAAGAATCACATTTATTTCTATTTGTGAAGAAGCATCTAGAAGAATTTCTTTGCTGAACAGGGGCAGGAGTGTAATTTTTAGGAGTTAAATAAGCTCTGCTGTAGGGAAGTGGCATATGTCTGCATTACAATGATGATATTAGTTGGTCACTTTTCCCCGTGTACAAGTGCCCTCATATAAACCTGCTTTATGGATAGTGATGCAACTTTGATGTGCTGTAGGTATAATGAACGCACCTCTGTTCTCTACTTCAGCCTTTTTTTTGGCCTCACTCGTTATTCTCAAAGGCTTTATGTTAATGGCAGATCATAGTAAAGATAGGGAAGAATTATGGTGGATATATAGAATTAACATAGTCTAGAGATGAACAGGTGATCCAATTTAAAACTGATTTTCATCAATACTTATTTTTTGTCTTTTACTCATTAATCTGTAATGTTTTTGCTTTAAAAAAAAAAAGGAAAGAAAAAACTTCTCTTACTACAAAGCAAGAGAAAGTTAATTTAACAGACAATGCTTATTAATATGGATGCATTACTGCGATTTTACGGTCCAGAATTTCCCAATATCAGTTGTAGGAAAATGTACTGTTATTTTCCATCTTGAAACTCTGTAGTAGTAAACAGGAATAAATTCCAGCTTTCAGTGCAGTTCATCTTGACCTGCTTGCTACTTTTTCCTAATTCAAATTCAGAATCAATATTTCTTTTTCTTCTCATACCATGTCATCTGAGAACAGTCCATGTAGACTTTGAGGACAAAATCCCACAATTTTGGGCTGTCTTTTATTCTTCACCCCCCCTATCCCTTCCCACCCCCTGAGGATTTTAAAGACTATACTATTATGTAGCATTCGTGCAATGAAGTGTTCAAGTAGACCATTAATTGACATGCACAGTATTGTATGCTTTCGGCTGGAAGAGAAAATAAGCAATTTGCTTCATTTTGCAGAGTGAGTTCTAACTGTTATTAAAGTGCATTTGTAGTTGCGTATTTTCCAGTAAAGGTGACAGATTACTTCAAAGCTGGTATTTTCTTTTTGTTAAACAAGGTTCTCAAATAGATCCATCTTGCCCACGTATTCTATTCTTGCCAGTTGGCTTTGAAAGCTGGTGCTTGGGCTCATCGTTCAGAACTAGCTTCCAAAAAATGAGGTCCCATGCTGTTTCTATCTATTGAGCTGGTAGAGGCTGGAAGGATCTGATCTGAAGCCAAGGCGAAGACTGAATTGATGGAATCATATCTAATGGGTTTGCCAAGTACTGCCCAGTCATGAAGTTCCACTTTCTGGGAAAGAGCACTGAGACGGGGGGTGGCAGAGCATTTGCTGTGATGCTGGCTATCCTCAGATTTCCTTCCCTGGACTTAGAGCGAGACCACCACATAGGAAAGAACTAGCTTTTTATTGAATGCATTTTTTACACATTTACGTCTTGTTCCTCTTTTCTGCATGCTGCTTCCCCATTTTCTCACCAGTTAAATTATGCATTTGAAGAAGAAAAAGCTTACTGCCCTTTGTTAAGGTATTACACGTATTTTGACCGTATGTAATGTGTCATTGCAGGGGAGTGCTTGCACATTCCGTATGCTTACTTCCATTTGACTGTGTGCACACACACAAACACCCAAATACACATGCAGACTTTTTCAGGTGACTGGTCGTCACTCAGTGGGACTGGATGGAGGCCACGTGTCCTTTGGGCCAAATTCTGCACCTTAAACAAGTTCTAGTTTTCTAGATGCAGCCGTAAGATGGAGAATAATACCAAGATCATGCACTTATTCAAAAATCTACTTGACAGGATTGCTTATATTCCTCCCCCCTCCCCTTTTGTAGCAGCTTTAGTTTGTGAGGTAGTGAAAGCTCAGATCTTTTGTCTATGTTCAGTTTTTATATAAACTGCCAGGATAGTCTCTGAAACCACAGTGATGATACACATCTGCGTGTCAGATATCTAATTTGTCACCAGCTTCTTCCAATATCTGGCAGAGAGCAAGACCTAAATGAAATCCAGTTGACTGGAGCTTAGCTAAGATCTGATAGAGGTGACTTTGATAAATCAAGTGGTTGAAGAACTTGGTGGAGTCTGTGTAGATCTAATCTGTTCAGCCACTTTTAAATCAGTCCACAGTCTTGAGGTCTTGCTCATCTTTGCAGCTGTTGCAGTGGTCAGAAACAAAAGGGTGTTTTTGCCATTGCCTAAGCAAGAGATTGCCTAGGGTGAAAGCAATGGCAGATCTTGCCTCAGTCATCTATGTTTGCAGTCACTTCTGTCTTCAGCTGTTGCAGTGGTCTGTATGTGTAGGCTTTAATTCAAAATCATTGGGAACAATTTCGTTGGAAAGAATCTGTTACCAGCCTTTACTGTCTTTCCATCCTCCTACTTCTCTTCATCTGTCACCTCTCCAAAATGATGTTGTTATTTCAGTTTTTGTTAGTATACCAGGCTGCATGCCGCATTCAGCTGCAGCAGCAGTAGCCTCCAGAGTACAAAGGAATGGTCAGCTGGGTCTAGTACCCGCTTCAGCTAATTCCTCCTGTGCCTCCCAAAGATTACCAGTAAAATTTTCGTCTTAACGTATAGCAGAATGAAACGGAAAGAGAATCCTGCTTTGGCATCCCATTGTCTTTAATCAGATGCCTATTAAATGGCTGTTGAAATTCAGAGTGCAGCTATCTACAAAGGTCCATAGCTCAAATCATAATGATCTAGAAAGAAATAATCAATAAATAGCCTCCAGAATGCAGAACGCTATTGTTCCATAAGTTAAATACACATTTTTGAAACCTCTTCAGAAAATATGTATAAAGCCAGGCATTCCCCCCTAGAAGGTTGTATAGAAAGTATTTAGTTTTGTAGCTCATTGCATCAGATATGCCAATACCTATAGTGAATGTATGGTTCAAATGGTAAGTAATTTGCAGAAATAGAGCATTTCGGGCCTCATATGAACCCACAATGTTGTGTTTGGATATTTTTTAAATGTCTACTGATAAAAGCACCTAGGTCATTACTATCACCTGAGAAGTAATCAGCACTTTACCCTCCTTGATGAACCATTCGATAGACTGTTCATTTATTGAAAGTAGATTTTTTTTTTTTATTAAAATGCCTACCTGTTGTACTTACAGCATAAATAATTCGTTTGAATCATCAGGTGAGTGCTGTTAAGTTATAGTAAGCGAGGAAAATTGCAAAAACGCGAATTAGGGTCCCTGTCCTTAAGTGTATTTCAGTTTGCATTTTGATAGCAGTTTAGAAATGTTATCGCCTGTTTTGTCACAGACATAATTCACATCTTTCTTCAGGCACTGTAAACAAGAGAAATGGTTTAATGGCTCCATAAAAGGCACTCTGTGCTGATAGCTGAGATTAGACCCTTTAGTAATGGATTTTTGTGTGTTGGGGGAAGGGGAGGGCTTGGCAGGGGTAAATGTACTAGAAAAGAATCTTGGAGAGACTCTGATGTATCTGAAGTGCCTGCTGCATTTCTGTGTGGATTGGGAGATAGATTTAAAGTGTGACAGTATTGGCGTTATCAGTACAGGGACCTTCTCTTCTTGCTTTTGAAATTTTACCAAGTACTAACTTGGGTCACCTCAGTCAGTCCAGCACCTGGAGTTGTAGTGGTATTAACTTAAATATTTTTACATCTTCTGTCTTTTCATCTTGCTGCTAAGAAAATCAAATCCCCTCTATTCAAATGTGTTCAAGAAATCTCCCTAAACTTACCTTGCATATTAACAGTTTTGTCTCAATCATAAAAATGAATGAGTTTATTTACTAAGTGGGGTTTAGAGGGCGATTTGAGAGCATAAATGTGAAAAGCAATTCAGAAACATGCAGCAGAAATGTTTAGGGCATGACTTCCCAGTTCCTTCCTTTTCTCTGCAGGTACACAAAGTCCTCGAACTTAAGACACATGAATGTAGTATTACTTAGGAGACATTGGAGTTCGCTAGCACAAGCAAGGTTGCTGCTGTCACTTGATTTTATACCATGTAGTAAATGCTTTTGCCCTACAAGCGTTGATAATAAGACATCTTTGTCTCTTTGGTCGGTGGAGTCAAGGTTGCCTGCTGTTAGCCAACATCATTGAATTACCTCTAATATTTCAAGCCTTTTAAAAATGTGTCTAAATCAATTTTTCTTCTTCAGAAAATAAAATCAGATTTTGTTTTGTGTTCTGGCAGTTTGAAAATTATAAGGTAACTTCTTGCTCAGAGAAGAAATGACTTGCAGTCTCACGTAAAACATTCCTCATTTCTTCTTCATCTTGAATAATCATCTCTTGAATTGAAAAATATTTTAAACTATTGCTTTTATATTTGATGCAGTGCATTTCTGGGACTGTCTCAAAAGAAGTGATTTGGTTCTATCTGTGCAGAGGTGGCACATTTCCTGTTTCTCAGGCTAGAAAGTACACAAATCAGTCTCCTCTAAGACGAACTGATTCCTCCTTTAATTTCAGAGTTCTTAATAAAATTGTTCTTCGTTTGAGTCTTAAACTGGGTGCTCTTATGTACAAAATATTTGGGGATTAGGCTGTTGACAGATAGCAAAGGAAAACAGCACTTCAAAATGAGGGGTAGCAGGTTTCACCCTGTGTTTTTGCATGTTCTGTGTGAGTTTACTTCGTGGTGAAATTATTGTTTTGTATAAAATCTAGGTCTGTACAACAGCACTGTACAACAGTATAACACGCAAGCCCTCTTACTCTGCAGATATAGATAGATATATTTATGCACAGAGAATATGCGTTCAGTAATGTATTACACCTTAATCAATTTGCTACAGATGGTAGCAGTGCTTCTGCTTGCCTTACATCTGCATGTTGGCTTCAGAGGAGCTCCAGACAGGGTCTGCGAATTGAGTCCCTTCTGATACCGATAAGCCTGACTTTCCCTAGTAGTTGAGATGAGGTGTTGAAACCATCCATCTAAATACACGTTGTAAGATTGTTTGCCTTTCAAGTTTGGAGGTAGTTATCTCTAAGTAATCACTTGGGATGAAATCTTGGCCCTTGGTCACTTTTTAATAAGATCGTTATTAAGGCAGAGTGCCCGTTACTTTAATAGGGTTGAGGCTCTGTTCTGGGGTTAAGTAAAATAAATTTGCCATCAGGAAGAAAGAAGTGGTGAGGAGCTGGTTGTTTGAAATGTCATTTCGTTAATTTGGATGTGTTGGTAGCTTGGTATGCTGCACTAAAATTAGATTGTACAAATAAGCAACCTTGCTTTCCTCAAAAGAAAACTGATTGAAAACATGATATAAA
>VZTL01075160.1:0-11709 GCA_013400535.1 Scopus umbretta
TACTGACCCCTGAGGAACACCACACTGAATATAACTCCATTCACCACAACTCTTTGGGCCCAGCCATCCAGCCAGTTTTTTTACCCAGTAAAGAGTACATCCATCCAAGCCATGAGTAGCCAGTTTCTCCAGAAAAATGCTATGGGAAATGGTGTCAAAGGCTTTACTAAAGTCTAGGTGGACAACGTCCTGTCCTGGAAGTACCTATATCCAATGGGCTATAAAAGAAGCCTGAAGCAAATGGGCTAAGACATAGATGTCCCATTTTCAGTGCCTATATTGTCAGATGACTCCTATCATGAGAGTGAAGCATACCACAATATCTCCAGTTAAATTAGTACACTTCCTGGAATGTAATCATGTATGGTTTAATTGAGATTAGAATGGCTTATTAAAAGACAGCATCTCATAATATTGCCTAAAAAAAACCCTAAATAAACAACAACAAAAAAAATCACAGTATCATAGAATGGTTTGGGTTGAAAGGACCTTCAAAGATTACCTAGTCCAATCCCCCTGCTGTGGGCAGGGATATCTTTCACTAGATCATATTGCTTTAAGCCCCATCCAGCCTGATCTTGAACACTTCTAATGATCAGCAACCACAACTTATCTGGACAACCTGTTCCAGTGTCTCACCAGCCTCATTGTAAATAATTTCTTCTTTATATTCAGCCTAAATCTACCCTCTTTCAGTTTAAAGCCATTGCCCCTTGTCCTGTCACTATAGGACTTGGTAAAAAATGTGTCTTTATCTTTCTTATATGCCCCCTTTAAGTACTGAAAGGCCACAATAAGGTTTCCCCAAAGGCTTCTCCTCTTCAGGCTGAACAATTCCAACTCTCAGTCTTTCTTCAGAGGAGAGGCATTTCAGCCCTCTGGCCATTTTTGCGGCCCTCCTCTGGGCCCGCTCCAACAGGTCCATAACTTTTCTTGTGCTAGGGACCTCAGAGGTGGATGCAGTACTCCAGGTGAGGTGTCACCAGAGCAGAGTAGAGGGGTAGAGTCACCTCCCTCAATCTGCTGGCCATGCTTCTTTTTATGCAGCCCAGGATACAGTTGGCCTTCTGGGCTGCAAGTGCATATTGCTGTCTCTTGTCCAATTTTTCACCTACCAATACCCCCAAGCTGCTCTCAAACCATTCATCCCCCAGTCTCTATTGATATTGGTGATTGCCCCAACCGATGTGCAGGACCTTGTGCTTGGCCTTGTTGAGCAGCATGAGGTTTATATTGGCCCACTCAAGCCTGTCAATATCCCTCTGGATATATCCATTCCCTCAACCGTATCAAATGGGTCACTGAATTTCTTGAAAATATTAAATTATACACAAATGCTTATAAAACAGCTTATTTTAAACCTACAGAATACCACATTTGGATTTCCTGTTGAAGTCAGTTTTAAAGGTATGTCTTTTATAGGCAGCATAGACTTCTCTTGTCTCATAGTGTAAATAATATTACTGTCTTAAAAACAAACACTTCCATTTTAATCTTTTTTTTAATAAGGATGAGGGAAGAACACTGCAAACTAAAGGTTAGTTGGATTTAAGGCTGGCATGATTTTTTATTTTATTCTTAGAAATCCCAAGCCTACTGGAGATGCTTTTCCCCTACTCTGTTCCCTGATGCTGTATTAGAACTTGCTAAAACACTAATACAGCACTCCTTCACTAAACCCAACTTCTCAGACAGCAGCAATGCTCAATACTATTCCTATTATTCCCTATTGTTCTGCCTAGATCAAACCTATGTTTAAAAAATATATTTTTCACCACAATCTATTTAATGCCTTACCACCACTTTTCTTCCTTAAGTTAAAGTGAGCATCCCACATAACAATAAAAGGCTGCAGCTTTGATTGTCAATCATTACATAGTTTAGTGATAGATAGCACAGATAGTAGAGATTAGTTATGCAAAGTTTTGTTGGGAAAGGCCTGATTCTGCAGGTCCTCTTGTAAATACCTCCTCCCTTCTTTGATGTAAGTAATAAGCCACAGATTTTGACCCAGACATCTAAAATCCAATTAATAAGGTAGATAAACTTGTGTTCACTCAGGTATTTAGGATCTTCACTCTATTGTTTTTTCACACAAGTTTTCACACTGAAGTTCCTGTGTCAGTTGCTAAGATTTATTGGGGCAATTCCTTTTGTTCCTCCAGCTGCAGCTGAACCACTCCACGATGCTTTCTGCTCAATTGCAGGAAGGCTTTCCCAACCTTCTGGGCACTTGGAGAGCAGTACAGACAGGTAGTAGAGAACTAGCAACGTAAACCAATTTAATCTGCATCCTCCCCCTAAAGTGCATATGGGTTGTATAGTGGCTGACATGAAAGCAGAACTGGGGACCTTCTGCATACCTATGCCTATGTCTTCAGCTTGGGAGAGTTGGGGGTCACCACCCAAACAAGATGAATAAGTAACTCCTTAGTTACAGCATGGACACATCAAGACATGAAGTAACTGCGCTTCCTGTCTAGGCTTCACATCCCATAACATTTACATTTAAAAGATAAACCTGCAAAGTATTACAAATGCTAACCATGTACCAAACCTTTAGCATGATGTTTTAAACTGCAGCCAAATTTTGGCATAGTAAAACATCTGTGAATTATTTCACCTACTGAAATGAAGAGTTCTGAATATTTGGAAAATATGGTCAACATATCTTACATGCTCAAAATTAAATTGGTAATGCATCTGAAGTCTGAACAAAAAGTCCCCAGCTCAGATTTGGGGATTTAGAGTATATTATGTGGAGCAGCCCTTTTTAGTATAGGTATAATCCACTTCCTAGTATAATTTTCAATTTCCCCCAAAGAATTTCCTGCTAGTGCAAGGACACCAGCAATTTATCTGCCTCATTCTGAGTCATTCTAGAGGCTTTTATGGCTTTTGATCTTTTATACCATCTCCCTTAAATATTTTATGAGATACCATGACTCATTTCATTACTTGTATAATCAAGGTTTGGAAAATGGATGTTCTTTCTTTCAGTCCCTTCTGGAACATCATCACTGGAATCGTATTTACACAACTATACTAGAGACTGGAATCAGACCCTTGGTTCTTATCTACGTATCACTACTAAATTTGGGGTCAGTTTTTGCTTCAGGACATCACTGAATGATACGTGAACACAGCCCACTGTTGATGCCTCATGCAACTTTGAACGCTTTTTTTCTTCACTTCCTAGAAAGGTATGTGCACGTGTATCTGCACAGAGTTTTGGCAAGGGAGGAAGAATAAAAAAAAAAACAAAAAACCAACAACCACACAACATGTTGGTTATCTTGTTATAAAAGCCTAAGAAGAAAAAAGGTGCCTGCAATGTTTACCTTAAGGTAGCTAGCAAGATCCTCATTATAGTCTAAGATGAGGATGTTTATCCACCATATCATGACTTTTTCCTCTTCCAGAATAGTTAAAATAGACTAGTAATCCTGTGATTATAAAAAAACCATCAATTTGTTATTATTAGGGTCAGGAAAACTGATCAGATAAAGCACTTCTAACTACTGGACAATTGCTCATCAACAATGAAACTCAAGTATACTTTTAAATAAAATATAAAATATTTCATATTTTAAATTTCATAAAGTCTCTTTTATACCATCTGGTCTGACACAAAATTTCACAATGAAATTAAGTTTTTAAAAATTCATGTGAATTCTTCACCTCCTCTTTCACCAGCTATTTTAACTCCAATGAGTATTTCAGTCTTATTCACAGATCACAGAAATAGATCAAATTTTATTTTTTTTTTGATAGAACAGTTCCCTGTTGAGAAGCTCAATTTCAGCAAAATATACATATTTTACAGGAGTATGTCAACTTGAATGAAATGCTTTAAGGAATAAGTAAAAAACCCACCTATTTCAATTAATTTTGCCATTTATTAAATACTAATAATTTTGTTTTACATATAGTACGCAAATAGCAAATTTAACCTTATTTTGGGGTTCTGTCATCTGAAGATGAAACAATTTATTCAGCTGATTGGTCTGGATAGATTTTTTTCTGAGGGAGTTGGAGAGAGAATAAAGATTGGATATTGCCGGGCAGGAGGGTACCATTTTAAAAGAAACATACTCCACAGAGACGCAGTATGCATTTCAACCCTATGGTAAGAAGCTGTCTCCTATGCCTTCTTAAATCATCAACATCACCAATTCTTACTGCTCTTTGTAAGTAAAACTGCAAGTAAACTTCAAAAAAAAATAAATCTACCAGTCATTGTTATAATCTCTGTTTTCCAGATAAGACCAAGGCATGACAAAATTTTCTAAAGGCTCTCTGGTATGTCATTGTCCAACTCCCCTGCCTGATTAACAGTTCATTTCAGCTAGCTGGGGTGGATTTGCTGTTTTTGCAACTCTTTCAGCAGCAGTACACCAGAAAGTCATAGCTGCCCCATCAGCTAGCACCTTACTGACACTACTGTCACAAAAAAGTATCCTCTCCTCCAACTCTATGGAAACAAGTCAAGCCAACAGTGTGTATCATCAAATAACCAAAGGTATGATGTTAGGTCATGATTTTTATCCATATACAATCTTCAATACCATTAGAGCCTTCTTATACAGCTTGTCAGCCTAGGGCACAAGTGGCAACAGCCATGGACATTTGTTTGGTTATTCCCATTCTCCTAACCTCTCCCTCTCTCAAATTTCTCCTGCCTGCAAAACAAAGTAGTGTGGCATGGAGACTCTCTTACTTCATATAAGCAGACTTTCACAAAAAGCCTTCTTGTATTTCCTTTCTTTAAAAATCTGAGTCTCTCAACAACAATAACAACAAAATAGAAACAAAAAAATGGAATTGCTACAGTTTACCCATGTGCCATTTTGCAACCTGTTTCTGAAATGAGAGTTGACAGGCCAACATATGTGGCCAATAACTGCTATTCAGAGTTAAGCTCTGCAAATGGTGATTGACGTGGAGCCGGGCATTCCATTAGCCAAGGGAGTTATCAACTATAGACCAGCCAAAATAAACTCCAAGAAATTTCCTCTGGGTGTTAATCTCTCTGAGTATCATTCTTTCCCACACACTAGGCAAAGATTCTTGACCTTCTGATTTGGAGCAAGCCCACCCCTATTAATTAAACAATTTGTCCATTATCACCTGAAGACATGCATAACCTTTTCACCCTACACAAGAAAGAGAACCGAGTAAGTAAACAAATGCCTATTGTTTATATGACTAAATCCCCAAGCTTGCTTGATTTGCTACAGTACATATGCCATCCCAATACTGCTTAGTGTATATCTGCACAGCAAAGCACACTAACACATATTCTTTAAATCTCTAGTGGAAAAGGCTTTGCACAGCACTTTCAAATGAAATGGTCTAAAGCTGGGAAAATTAATTAAGTCAGTCACCTTTCAACTCTAGGAACTGGACTTATGCCTGGCATGAAGTACAGCATTGTACAATATCTGTCCATATCATATAAGCTTCTAACTGGTATCACAACTTTCGCAGTACTTTTTAGTGAGATGACATGTCAAAACATCATTTCTTTACCATAAAAACTAGCTTTTCCCATATAACTGCAATCTTGAAATCGTGTGGGGAAAGTTTAGTTTTGGGTAGTAAGAATTTTCATGCATTCACAAAATAAAGCAACATGGACTTGTTTTTCTGTCTACTAAAAGCCAGACTGTCGCTTCTGCAGGGTGAGTCTTTGTTAACACAGTAGAAGAGCTACAGGATCATCAGGAGTAAGGGTCTTATAATTGGGATGAAGCCCTTTTTAACGGTGCTTTATGGTAAAAAACATTCCCAGAATTTTTTACATTGATGCTGTCCCATAAGTCTGGCTTACAAATTTTAGAAATGAAGATGCATAAACTTACTGGTTCATTTGACTTTTTAACTGATTGTTTACGCTTCTAGCCCTCGCATGCAAGGTTTCAGCACTTGGTAGAATACATTTATTTACACACTACATAACGACCTCAAGATTGAAAAAGAAAGAAAATATTGGAGTTTGATCAGAAAACTAAGCTTTATATTTTAGCTGCTTTTAGAGACATTAAAAACCCAACACTCTAGAATACTGCAGTGTCTTTTTAATACCCATTAGAAAGAAAAGCTTGCTAGGAAAATAGTTGTCCAGAGAATTTATAAAACAAAACTCCATTGATCATCCCACTAACCTTTGCACTGCAAAGCAAAGGGGCCTGTAGAGGACAGGCACCATCAGGAACAGTCGTTTCAAGAATAGGTCAGACAGTTTAATGGAGAAAGAATAGGAAGCTACTATGGATTTTTTGAGTGTTTAACCCCCTTTGTATGCCTTCAGAAGTCTTTTTTACCCTCCCTACCTTTCTGTCTGCTGCCTGCCTTCTTTTTGCCTCCAAGCTCTTAAAGTTTATGAACCACTCTTCTTTTTTGCATCTGTGCTTACCAAGGCAACTTTGGATTCTATAGCACTGAAAGTCCTATTTTCATTCCCAAGGCTTTCAAACAATCTTCATTCACAATTTCTGTATAAAGGCTCCTTCTTCAGCTTTCCTAATACAATTTTAAGAGAAGAATCTGGTAATCTTTTCCTGCTCTGCAGGCTCCTGCTGGTCCCCTCTCCCACATAGTTGTTTTCCCTCTGGGCCTCTCTCTGTCCCTCTCTTCTGTACTTTATTTTCTGAGTAACCTAGTCTAGTCTCAGGAATGCACCCTGGTATTTAAAAATGTACTGCTGTCAAGAAAAATAGAGAGCTGCTTTCCCTGTTGTTATACAGGAACAGCACACAAACAGCCAGAGCTGCCCCTTTCTTTCTCTTCCCCTTCCCCTACCTCTTCTCAAGTACCTCAAAAAGGCAAACCCCATAGTCATCCCCTGGCAAAGCACCAACCAATGGCACAAACATCATTTGATAAGTCTCAAAAATATTTTCAGGCTTAGGATTTTCAAGGAAAATTTCGAATTCCAGTTCAAGGATAGAGGGAAGGGAAGAGAAGATTAAAAAAGTGCTACCAGTTTTCTTCTTCTTTGTCATGCTCAAATTTCCAGCTGCACACTGATGAGGGAAGGAGTTCCAGGTGGGCAAAGCCTACCTCCCGGATGAGGTTAAAAGCACGTTCAAAAAGGAGAGGGACTGAGATGGCATTTCCCATCTTTCCTCAAGACCTCTCTCTTCCCTCTGGGTTTACCTACAGCTCCCATGAGCTCTAGTGTTGCCCAGATGTCCGGGGAAGGAGCAGGAGGTTAAAGACAGAAGCCAAAAAACTGGGGACAAGGAAGTGAGGAGGCAGTAATAAAAATCCTAGAGCAGGGACAGGGTGGGGGAAAGCAAGGCTCGATCCAAAGAGGTGAAAAAAATCACAAGACTTGGAGAATGTACTGGAATTAGTCTGGAAACTCAAGGGAACCTTAGGGAAAAAATCAACATCATCGGTTATTAGTCTCTCTTGGGGCATTCCTACCTCATCAGCTCAAGACAAGTGGGGAAATAAAGTGCATTTCTCCACAAACCTGTTTTCTCTGGTAACAGTTTCCAGATTTTCTAGACCACAAAGACACAATCTATCTTCCTAAAGCTAACTCCTCTACAATATTTACAGGTATAAATTCATAGAAACAGATAATAGAAAAAAATCATGGAAATAGACAAATCAGACAAGTTCCATGATCTAATACCCCAGGATTTCTGGTCCAGAAAGACAGATGATGCTTGAGAAACAACTAAAGCCTTTTGTGGGCAATCGTGCAATAAGATCCAGCTAGAGGGGGAAAGGTTTTTGGGGTCTTTTTTTTTGGTTGGTTGGTTTTTTGTTTGTTTGTTTTTATGTGGGCCAGGAAGACTCTCTTGGAGGCTGTAAAGAAACTTTCTCAATACGGACATAATATGAGCTTTAAGAAAGATAAATGTAATGTCCTGCACCTGGAAGGTGCACCTGGAAAGTGCAGGAGCAGCACAAGCTGGGGACTGATGGGCTGAGGAGCTGAGGAGCAGCTCTGCTGAAAGGGACCTGGGGGTCGTGGCAGGCAGCAAGCTGAAAGGGGGCCAGTGGCATGCCCTGGCAGCGAAGGTGGCCTGCAGTCTCCTGGGCTGCACCAGCAAGAGTCAGTAAATCAAGGAATATGGCTTTTTCAGTTTACTTGGCACTTATTAGGCCACACCTAGAATACTGTGCCCAGTTTTGGTCCCCTCAGTTGGAGAAGTTGGGAAGGGTCCAGTGGAGGCCACCAAGATTATTAGGGGGTTGGAGAACTTGACATATGAAGAAAGGTTGGAGGAACCAGGTTTGCTCAGCCTGAAGAAGAGAAGGTTCAAGGGGAATCTAATCACATATCTAGAATATCTAAAAAAATTAGTTATAGTGGGGATGGAGCTACTCTCTTCATAAGGCTGCCCACTGACAGGACAAAAGGCAGCAGGCACAAGCTGCTTCAAGGGAAATGCTGTCTGGATATAAGAAAAAAATTCTTCCCTATGTCAGCTGCTGGAGATTGGAAGAGGCTCCCCAGGGAAGTGGTGGACTCTTGTGTGCTGGAAGTGGTCAAGAGTGTTTGGATAAGTTGCGTAGTGACCTGTGGTGAAGAAAAGGTTCAACCAGATAACCTCTAGAGTCCAATCCGAACTTTCTGTGAATCCCTATCCATGCACAGTCTTTCTAGCTACATGAATAATGTTGTCAGTCCACAGTCGTCATCTCCCTCAAGCATCCCTCTTCACACTGAGTTTCACAGATTAAAAGCAGCAGGTATTTTCTTTTGAAAATTGGGATTTGCTTTTCCCAGCCTTGATACACAAGATACAGCATTGCTGTATTTTGTTGCATGCTTCATTTCCTTGAGAGTGTAAACTTGAAAGAGTGGCAGATAGGTTTTCTTATTTGCTTATAAACCATCATGGTCTTGAATAATCAGCGTACAAACGTGCACACTCACAAGACATTCATTACCTGGGCTTCTACTACTCTGAGGATACGTGATATTTATTTCCAGCCATTGCTAATCTTTCATAAGCAGTTTACACTTTAGTTCTCTTTAAAGGAAGGAGGAACATGGGAGGCTATAGCAGACATCTCCCATGACAGTTTCTTTTGCAGTCAAGACATTCAAGGAGAATTATTTTATGGGAGGATTTTTTAACCTTCAGTAACAAGGCTTAATTAGGGATCAAGAGCAAATGTTATAGCACAGAAGAGGCACCTCTGAACGCTCATTCTTATCTGGCTTTTGTTCCAATTAAGCTGGTTAACAAGGGATGAAAGAGCATTTGCATCTGAAGTACAGCTGTTACAATTTTAAATTTTACTTAAGCTGAAAATTCTCAGTAAGTGGGACCTTTTGAAGATTAGATGTATTTGTGAAGAAATGGTGAGGAACGGAACCTGTACAGCTCATACCTCATTAAAATATTTCAATACTGCAAGGAACAAGCTCATGCTGAAACTCAAAAACAAATTTCTTATTATTGAAGAGAATATGAATGAAAATAAAATTTGTAAAAAAAAAATAATCAAGAAATAAAGCCTGGTTTTGCTCTCTGTCACCTGATCTGTTCAGCATTTGTCACAAGGGTGCAAATTTACTCAGACATACTTCTCAAATAACTACAATAACAGTATTTTGAAGGAGGATTCCATCCCACCTCCCCAATCCCACTGACTTCACCAGAAGCAAAATTAGGATTAAGAGCTGCCCATTTTGGATCAAGCAAGGCTAAGAACTGAAAGGAACAACCTTGCAATACACAACATTGGTAAGGGGTATAGCTGTGGGCAGATGGGCAAAGCTAAGGAAGAGACAAAGCTTTCCTTTGCTAGCACTTACCAAAATACTGTAATTGGCTATAACAGCAACAGATTATTTTTCCACTGGAGCAAAAACCAGTAGCATTTAATCCTCTAGTTGTTCCCTGATGTACCACAATTTGAGTCCTGGCAAACACAAAGTCTTGCCTTACAAGTCCAGATGGTAGGGGGGAAAAAAAAAAAAAAAATCTAAACCACTGTAAACATAAATATGAAGGAAAGTCCTTGTGATTTTGTTGAAGACTAAAAAAACAACCTCAGTTTTTCCAAGAGAAATAGTGATTACTTCATATGACACCTTACATTTCACAAGGAAAGTATATGGCATGATTCCTTTAATCCATTCTATCTTACATAAGCATCCAGGTAAAGTTAAAAATGCTGTTTTCTCGCGATGAAAAACCTGCATGGGAAAAGCGTACACGGCTACAGTCATTCTTTATTCATTAAATTTAATGAGCTTTACATGCAAAACGTACATGATACTTTTCAGAATTTCTAGCTATAATTTTGCTATGACAAAATTCACTCTTTTTTGTTGCACAGAGGACCTATATAGAAGGGGAGACAGTTTCAGGAGGTTTTGTTTTGTATCCGTTTTTCCCGGATCTCTAGAATTAGCCCGAAGGATCCTTTTAGAGAGTACATAAATATATAAAAAATATTAGGACAACACTGCAATGCAAAAAGGATGTTAAATTGCTCATCCAAGGAGATGACATAACAAATACTGACATAATTTCCAAGCAGCAAACCAAAACTAGGTCAAATCACATTGACCTATCTAATATAATAAGCCTTTTTTTTTCAGATTTTTACAATGTAGACTGTGTCTGCAGGCATTAATGTCCCCTGTTATCTATGTGTAGTGTTGTCATTCTGCTTTAATGTCTTATCACCATGTTGTGTTAATTAGACCAACACAAAATAGTACACTTTTGAACTGCTTAACTTCCAGTTTGAAATCTCTGCCTAAACTATACTTCTGAGGTTTTCTAGTTAGAAATTAAGTCATTAACTCTTTATGGCCACTTGCTTCAAGAGGTGCTACTAGGGCTGGTGGAATAGCGTAACTTTGCATCCAGGTCAAAATCTCAGCTCCATAAATTGCATATTTGTCAAAAACAAGGTCTGCATAGCTAACATCTGTCAGCGAGCAAAGCACGCGTTAATTTTGATGCCACTTAACACAAGGCAGAACCCAGGCATATACACTTTTCCAAGCATCACATGGACAAATCCCCTCCATGCTTGGCCTTCATGTGTCCCTGCCCAAGTGCTTTGTCCATACATGGTGCTCTGAAAGGGACAGTCCTTTTCCTCACTCAGGGCAGCCTGCCCTTCCCGTACTCTTGTTGTTCTTCTGTATGTCAGATTTACAGCACATGTATTTTTTAGTGAGACTATAGAGCTGTGTAGGTTTCCGCCTACAGCCCCTGGTGACTCCCACAAGAGCAGAAACATGAGAAGTGAGAGTGATATTTAGCTACATCCCTGCCTCCAGCGCTGAGGTGGGACCAGAGACCTGGCTGAGAGCTTGAGGCCTCAGCTGTCCAGGGAGCTGGGGTTGGTCAGGAAGAAGGAAAAAGCTGACGCGGGAGACAGAGGCAGACCTTGGTGGCTGACAAAGCAGAAGTTTACGTCTTCCTGTAGAATATATAGATTTTGCAATAAGGGTATAATCTTACGGGCAAAACCCCAATACGTTCCAATCATAAAATGTCCTCCAACAGTTTTGAAGCTTGACTGGTGATGAAGAGTACCTTGCAACTGGGATGCCAGCTGTTCTTATAATAGAGTGGCTGGATTTGGCAACTCCAATTCTAAATATATATATATAAAAACATGTAGTATTTATCTTTTCTTTTTTTTTTTTCCCCTTCTTTTTTAATTTCTCCAGTTACTTCTTAGGAAGACATAAAATGCAAACCAAATCAA
>VZTL01075164.1:0-10985 GCA_013400535.1 Scopus umbretta
AAAAAAAAAAAGGAAAAGGGGAAGTAAAAGTGTGTGCGTTTGGGGTTAGGAATTCAGTACCTTGACAGAGGTGAGGCTGCTGCAGCTCCACAGCCCCAGGCCCAGCCGAAAGGACGTCGGAGCGCGTACCCCCGGCACCCCCACACGCACAGTACAGATGGGCCTGTGCATGTGGCCGGCCACACCCCCCCTCAGCACTCATCGATTATCCAGCAGCTGGCCCCTGGAGCCCCTGGCCTCCCAGTTGCGTGCATACACACATGCATATGGATGCATATACACGTACGCTGACATACAGGATGCATGTGCCGCAGTCCCTCCGGTTCCTGGCACCCCAGACTCGTGGCTCCTGTGAACCTTTGCCCCTTTTCCTGTGGCAGGCGCTTGGCTCCATACGCACCTGCACGGAATAGGCAGCCCCCGCCACCAGGAAAACGGTGAGAAATGGAATTTAGTCAGGCAGGACAGACTGTGGTGACTGGGCGTGCAGGCCACGGTCAAACAAGCATTAGTGACCAGCCTGTTGGCTCCTACTGGCGTCTTTTACCCCCTTTTCTCTCCATTTCCCCCCACTTTTTCCTCCCCTATCCACCTTAATCCCTCCCTTTTTCTAGCTACGGTCTTTCCTCTACAGATCCCATACATCTTGTGCAATCCCAAGATGCTCTTCCTGGCATCCCGTAAGGAGTCCCACACCCCTGCAGGCAGCAACCCCTGCAGTCTGCAGGGTGATCCAGACCCCCGCTCCTCTTGACCCATCTGGTGGGTGGCACTTCTGGGCCAGCGGGCTGACGGCTGGCTGTGACAGCCCGGGATGGGGGCCGGGGCAGGGGACCCTTGGCATCCATCAGGTTATCGGGGTCCCTTCTCCCATCCCCCCAGCAGCGTGCTGCTGCGGCCAAGGCGGCCAACAGGGTGCGGGGCTGCATCAAAAAGGGCATCACCAGCAGAGATAAAGGAGTCACTATCCCGCTCTACTCAGCACTTGCCGGGCCACACCTGGAGTACTGTGTTCAGTTCTGGTCCCCACCATACCAAACAGATGTGGACAGGCTGGAGGGGGTCCAGAGAAGGGCCACCAAGATGATCAAAGGACTGGGAAGTCTGCTGTATGAAGAAAGGCCAAGAGAATTGGGTCTTTTCAGCCTTGAGAAAAGGAGGCTTAGCGGGGATCTCATCACCACATACCAGTACTTAAAGGGTAGTTACAAAGAAGATGGAGGCTCCCTTTTCTCAAGGAGTCACATGGAGAGGACAAGGGGTAATGGTCACAAGTTACTCTTGGGGAGATTCCAACTAGACACGAGAGGAAAATTTTTCACAGTGAGAAGAGTCAACCATTGGAATAATCTCCCCAGGGAGGTGGTTGACTCTGCTACACTGCACTCTTTTAAGACTCAGCTGTACAGGGTGCTGGGCCATCTCGTCTAGACTGAGCTCTTGCCTGGAAAGGCTGGACCAGATGATCCTTGGGGTCCCTTCCAACCTGTTATTCTACGACTGATTCTACGACGATTCTCTGATCCCTGTTCTCCGCTCCCTTGCGCTAATGGAACTGAACCTTTAATGACACAACCGACAGGGCACGGATGTATTTTGCCTTCACGGTCCTACAGGGCACAAAACACGGCTGCCCTAAGCCACGCCGCCAGGCCACTGCGCCAGCCCCTGCCCACGGCTCGGTCTTCCTCCGGCGAGACCCCAACTTAACCCAGCGAGTCGCTCCCCACGGCAGGGCCCTCCGGAGCCCCCCCGGGGCCCACACAGCCCCCCCGCGGCCTCGCCACTGCGGGGNCGTTCAAACTAACATTCGCCCCTCTCCTAACGAAGGAGCTTTAGTGAAAAGCGTGGCGCGGCTTGGGCCTGCCGTGCTTCTCCCTGCGGCCGGGCCGGGCCCCGGGCTTTGGCGGGGCCGGGGCCGCTTCCCGAGCCGCTGCTGCGGCAGAGGTGGGCGGTGGAGGGCAGCCCTCCGCTCCCTGAAGGGAGAACCGGGGAGGGGACGTGCGGACTGCTGCGGGTTGCCCGAGGAGGGAACCCCTGCCCCAGGACCTCCAAAGCACTGTGGCGTGGATGCGCCTGGCTGGCCTGCGTGCTCCTCCACCAAAAGGAAACGTACGGCTTTGTGAGAACCTGGCAATTGCTGTAATTAATAATGTTTCCTTGATTGCAGGACTTCATAGATTTGACCTTGTCGAAGACTCAGCGGAAGACTCCGACTGTCATTCATAAACATTATCAAATCCATCGGATTCGACATTTTTACATGCGAAAAGTCAAATATACTCAACAAAATTACCACGATAGACTCACTCAGATCTTAACAGATTTCCCCAAATTAGATGTAAGCATTTTGTCGTTTGATCACAAAGGGACTTTGCTTTCACGGTATCGGGAGTGCTTCTTCAACAGCGTATTGGTTTTATTTGAGTTTGTTTTGGCCTGAGCAACATCTCGCTGATTCACTGCATAGGCGATTTTGGCTGATTCACGGTAGATTTTACTGGGAGTAATTTTAAGCAAACTTGTTCCACAAAAATAGTATGTTCCTACTAAGAAAGGAAGTCTAAATTGTACCCATGGATGGTCATTGAAGGATGGGTTTTACAAAGTTTTAGCTGATCAAATATGTTTGCCAGAAGTTGCTGTTGAAGGAAGAGAAAGTGTATGTTGTGTTTAAGTATGTTGTGTCTGCCTGTTGCTTCTTTGTGTGTGTTTGTAAATTGTGCTTATGGTTAGTCTTCCCTAGAAAACACAGAAAGTAAGAAATACCCAAATATATCACGTTGCTTCCCATCTTCAGTTCTTCAGAAGTTTGATAACATCAGCATTGTTCTTGGCCCCATAAAGGGTAGTGTTAGAAACGCGCTCTGACAAGACACACGTAGTTAAGAAACTTCCCAACAAGTGCAACTGGATCCACGTGTCCAGTGAGGCTTTTTTATGGGCAGCTTTCTGCTCATGCTTCGATTGTTGACCTGCAACCATTTTTTTGCACATCCAGTGAATATTACTGCAGAATTCCCACAAATATCTTCTGTATTTTGTTTTATCATCACATGATGAAATTTCTGCAAATAAGTACATAAGTAGATGAAATATTTTGTTTAAAAGATTTGAACTGAAGATGCTACTTCCTTGGAAAGCCAAAGGATTTATTTGGGCATTGGAAAAACCCTTCTTGTCCAGTCTTACACAGAGTTTAATCTAGCACTGAGAAAAAGGGAGGAATTGATATTGGTGCTGTGTTTCTGGAATAGCATGATCTTGCTGGTTAGAAACTACTTCTGAAATAAGTTTCCTTGTTTTTTAAAAAAAAAAGGCCTTCGAAATTGTAGTGTGAAGTATTGTACAAAGCAAAAGATGAAACAAAAACTCCGAGTGAGTCCAAGATGTATTTGTGGAAGAAATTCAAAGTGATTAAGATTTATGCATTTAATGATCAAGCAGATTATTTTTCTTATGTAAGACAGTAGTGAAAACAGTTTGGCTTGTATTGCAATTTGTGTTGCTGTACCGGAGAAAAAAAAATGAACTTACATAGTTGCCAAGAAGTAGTCATCTTAGAGAAGGAAAATACCAGGCTTAATTTTATTTCATGCTTTTGTTTTAGGATATTCACCCTTTTTATGCAGATTTGATGAACGTTCTCTATGACAAAGATCACTACAAGCTGGCTTTGGGACAGATTAATATTGCCAAGAATCTGATTGACAAGTAAGGGACATTCATTTCATTGATTTTGTACCTGCCTGGTTGACTGTTGGCTAAATTCTTATTTCCTGTCTCCTCAGTGTTGCTAAAGACTACGTGCGGCTGATGAAGTATGGCGATTCTCTTTACCGCTGCAAACAGCTGAAACGTGCTGCTCTGGGACGAATGTGCACGATTATCAAAAGGCAGAAACAAAGCTTGGAATATTTGGAGCAGGGTTTGTGTTATAAATAGGCTGAAAGCAGCCGTTGAATTGGATGTAGAATTTATTCTTGCACTTAGTAAAAGAATGTGTTTAATACAGAATATAGATACAGGAAACGTAGAAAGAGTTTCAAAATCCCCAAATACTTAGAAATTATTTTTTAACTAAGTAGCTTTCTCTTTGAAAATTCTTGAATTTTGTGGTATTACTAATAGTGGTAAAATGTTTTTCTTTGATGATAGTCATAGCCATGCTTTTATTAATTGTTATTTTCACTTACATATATTTGAAAAATAGTGCTAAACATTTTCCAAACATTACTTCTTACTTCAGGCTTACCATTCCTTCAGGTTTTGCTGCCTGATTTGATGGGGCCATTCTAGTTAAAAGACAGTGGTCTTCATTTTTAAATTTTTTACTAAGTTTCTTTTTTTGTAGTGTGTAGATACTTGTGGAGTTTACAAACTATTATACGTTTTCATAAATGCTCAATCAATTTCGAATGTCAGAACAGTTATTAATTTGTATATAACGAATTCAGCATATGAATTTTTATTCCATTTCGGTAACATTTAAAATATCGCAAATATTTAAAAAAATCTTTTTAACATTTCAGTGCGACAACATTTGTCTCGTTTGCCAACCATTGATCCCAATACGCGAACTCTTCTGTTGTGTGGCTACCCAAATGTTGGAAAATCTAGCTTTATAAATAAGGTAAGTGATTTTTTTTTTTCCAAAATACTACTGAGATGCCATTTGATTAAAATAAGGTAACATTTAAACAATATGATATCATTATGGCACTGTCTGATCTGAGCGGTAGCAAATTCAAACGTGTTAGTAGAGATTAAATGAAATCCTGGAGGGATAAGTGGAAAATTATAATAGATTTCACTATTAAAAATCATTATCTTTTCCAAAATAGCATGTATCCCATTAACATACTTTCTGATAGATAAATTCTTGCAGAGAAGCCAGAATACCCTTTTTTAGCTTTTTTTGTGGGAAAGGAAGTGTATTATAATTATGATATACTGCTTGCACTTCAGGAAATTTTCAGTAAATGTGTGTGAATAAATCTTGTTTTAAGGTTACAAGAGCAGATGTAGAAGTGCAGCCTTATGCCTTTACCACAAAATCTCTCTTTGTGGGACATATGGATTATAAGTATCTGCGTTGGCAGGTAAGAACTGTTACTATTTTGCATTTTCTTTAAAGAATTAACCTGTTATATTCTGGTTTGCCCTTTTGCAATGTGAGTTGCGTTTTTGTGTCTTGATGAGACACGCCATGTCTGAGAGCCGCTGTGCGAGGTACAGTGTGCCAAATGAGGGCAGTAGTCAAAATCTATTCTAAAAATGTACATGTATAGGTGTGTTTTCAGTTTGAGGGAAGAGTGGAAATGGAGTTACTGACTGAAGCCAGCTCGCTTTTTACCACTGTCAAATCCTGGGCCAGGTTGGGGCAGAGCTTCCCTACTTGTTCGGTACTTGGGTGTTGGTTATTCTGAAACCTCATTCTTCTCCCATTACTCCATTTTCACATTCTCAATTTGGGTGAGGTTACAGTCTTATTTATGACTGAAAGGAAAGAATATTGCTGTCTTAAAAAAGACAATATTGACCAGAAAACAAGCACATGTCCTGAAATAGCCTATCAGTTATCCTCTACTAAGGCCTGACTTAATTATGTTAATTTTAGGTAGTAGATACTCCTGGTATTTTGGACCATCCTTTGGAGGACAGGAACACCATTGAGATGCAGGCTATAACTGCGCTTGCACATCTTCGTGCTGCTGTGCTTTACGTGATGGATGTGTCTGAGCAGTGTGGGCATAGCCTGGAGGAGCAAGTAGAGCTCTTCAGAAATATTAAGCCGTTGTTTGCTAACAAGGTGGGTTTGATTTACATTATTAATAAAAACCAGGGCTTTATAAGATGATAACTTGAATTGTGAATCTTTTTTTCCTTTTTATTAGCCACTTATAATTGTTGCAAACAAATGTGATGTGAAGAGGATTGCAGAGCTTCCTGAAGAGAGTCAGGTTAGACAACTTCTCCCACCTCTCCCTCTTTCTTCCGACATTCACAAAAATATTACGAGCAAGTGTCACGGATGGATATAATTTATATTGGGCAAAAATTTTTACATGATCATTTCTTAATCTGACTGTTTAATAATGTAACGGAAAGTAGCTTTTCAGGTCTTGACCCATATCTTTTTTAAGTACTGGCTAATGTATATACTTGCCTGAATGTCATAAATGCCAAACAGAAGGCAAGTCCTTAGTGGTTTCAGAAATCTCTGACACTGTGAGAACTTTCAATTACTACTGTAGCTGGAAGTAAGACTGAATAGCCTTGTTCAATAATTTCCATTTCAGTAAGAATTCAGAGACAAGAGCGCTACACTGAGAGGTGCTGCTGAACAGTTGCAGTAGAAGGTCCCACTGGGCAACTCATTGTGTATATACAGGGCTAGTTCTTTTGTATCTACAAGTTCAAGGACACATAGAATTTGTGTTCTTCTCACTCTTTTTTTTTTCTCTCTTTTTTTTTTCCTTTTTCTGAAAGGTGCGTTTTAGAAAGTAGTTACTTGCTTATAAAAGAAGGAACAGATTAGTAGGTAGTTGTAAAGCTTCTGTCATCTTTTTAGAAACACATTCTAATAAAATAGTTACAAGTTGCATGTATTGATACTGGATTAAAATTTCTGTTCTTAATATATTGGTATATTAAGAAATGGGCAGAATGTCATTCTTTGGCATAATGTTTCTATTTTAGAAAATATTTGAAACTTTTGAAGCAGAAGGATTTTCTGTAATAGAGACAAGCACTCTAACAGAAGAAGGTGTAATCCAAGTTAAAACAGAGGTAAGTCTCTTTTATGTCAGTTTCGTTCCAAATGAACAGGTAACATTTTGCCTCTTTTATTTAAATTAAATCTCAGTTAAACCATTCATTACAGTGATAAACTTTAAGCATTGAATCATAGAATCATTTAGGTTGGAAAAGACCTTTAAGATCATTGAGTCCAACTGTTAAACTAACACTGTCAAGTCTACCACTAAACCATGTCCCCAAGCACCACATCTCCGTGTCTTTTAAATACCTCTAGGGGTGGTGACTCAACCTCTTCCCTGGGCAGCCTGTTCCAGGGCTTGGCAACCCTTTTGTGAAGAAGTTTTTCCTAATACCCAATCTAAACCTCCCCCGGCACAACCTGAGGCCATTTNCGGCTTTTTGGGCCCAGCCATGCGGCCAGTTTTTTACCCAGTGAAGAGTATGCCCGTCCAAGCCATGAGCAGCTGGATTCTCCAGCAGAATGCTGGGGGAATTTACTAAAGTCCACATAAACTTTGTGATCCTTCATAGCCTGTTGAGCCTCAGTGGGCTTGGGTGCAAATGGAAAGAAATTACGTCTAATACAAATCATAATTTAAAAAAAAGAGTTTTTTCTGACTCCTGTTGCTTTCTCTTATTGTCAGCTCATTGCCAGCTCACTGTAAAAAAAAAACCAAAACAAACATACACATCTTCCCATACATTTTATATGAAGTAATTCAGTGCTTTGAGAGCTAGAGAGGCAAGAGATTAGACAGAAGATGAGATGTGAAGCTAGATGGTTGGGTTTGAAAGCCTACTGTGTCATTTGTTGTATCAGGAAGGCTTTATTCCTTACCTAATGTTGCTGTGTGCACTTTCAGGCCTGTGACAGACTGTTGGCGCATCGTGTTGATACTAAAATGAAAGGAAATAAAGTGAATGAAGTATTGAATAGATTACACTTGGCCATGCCAACCAAAAGAGATAACAAGGTAGGCTACATGTTTACACTTTAATTTAGTGTATTTCCCAGTACTTCTTAAGGGGGATAAGAATTCTTTCATCTTAACATGTGAACAGATTAATACGGTGAAATTTGCTTTTTTTTTAATCTATAATTGCCTTTGCTGGTGGGTGAGTCAGCTTGGGATTTTGAGTTCTTTAGAAATACACTACTCTGCAATGGTGATTTATAGCATTATTTTAAAAAGTGATTCCAGCATTTTTCCCCCTTTTTTATTGGGGTGGATTGTTGCATTAATTTCAGGAGCGGCTGCCTTTTATACCTGAGGGAGCAGTAACACGTAAGAAACGCATGGAAGTAGACACACCCAGGAGGAAGTTGGTAAGTGGCATCTCTTTATTAGGAGATCAGCAGGTGCATTTTAGATTTGCTGTATTAGCCCATAGATTTAAAATTAGATGGTACATAAAGCTATGTATGTCTTTCCAGGAGAGGGATCTTGAACTTGAAATGGGAGATGATTATGTTTTGGATCTTCAGAGTAAGTATGACATAAAAGTCAGTATTATTAAGCACTGGAGTTTGGCTATTTCAGTCTTAAGGCGGGATGCCTAAACCAGACTCCTTTCAACTAAGTACCAATGCCACCATTTTATTGCATACTACCAGTTCCAGAACTGGTGATCTTCTGTGACTATTCCTTGTTTTGTAATGTCACTCGGTTGTTTCCCATTTTAGTGTCACAGACATATTAATGACTGGTCTGATGATTCAAGTAGTTTTTTCCCCTTCTATTTTATGTTGTGCTATCTCATTAATTCTTGATGCTCTCTTTGTTAAGGAAGTATCAATGTGAGAGAGGTTGCCTCTATTCTGTTTCAGCTGGGTATCTGTTGCTTATTATGGCTTGGCAGTGGATCTTGAAATCAGTGAACAATGTTTGGCAGTAGGAAGGGGATCAGAAGTTTTTGTGGCTATGTCAGAGATGCTGTCAAATTCTTGCCACTTAGGGATAGGGCTTATTTTTAAAAATTGTGATCTAGGTGTTGTTTTCTGTCATTGAGCATTCTTTGGAATTATTTTTATCTCTTTATTAACTTTTGTTATATTTTTAAGAATACTGGGACTTAATGAATTCATCTGAAAAATATGATAAGATACCAGAGATATGGGAAGGTCATAATGTACTTGACTACATTGATCCGGATATCATGCGAGTGAGTTTTCCATTATTCTTTTTACACTTTTCTTGCCTCTTTATCCCTTTATTTGTTTAGTGTAAATTACTGTATTTGTAGATTAACAACAGCATGCCCTGAGAACAAGTTCTTTTACATTGTCTGCACTTGCCATGGGAACAGATACTGTTTTTGGAATGATCAAGGACAGAATTTCAGGAGAATGGAAAATTGCTTTACCTTGTTAGAATGATGGTGGCCTTCCTTTTCCATCTTAAAATACAAGGTTTGCAGGAGAAGTTATATTTCTTCACTGACTACAGCCAGAAGGAATGTACACAAACTTCGTGTATTACTAATAACATGAAATTCACCCATCAAATTTATGTCTACTGGAGTATGATGTTAAAGGAAATGGACTGAATTCTCAATTTATAACATTTTTATTTAATAACAAGCACTGTTCTTATTTCTTGCTGGTTGTTAAGGAGAAGTAGCGAGTGCAGAGTATGGAGCCTGCCGGTTATGCAGTTGGGTTCTTGGGAATTGCTGGTGTTCCAGACTCATGCTAAGTGTAGAACGAGAGGGGTTTTTTTAGAGCGTTTTTCCTGAAACGGCACGGCTAGGACGGTTCACAGTAAAGCATGTCTGCATTCACGCAGTGGGCAGCTTCGGGGCAGTCACACAAATGCAGCCAGACTGTAACGCGATGTGATCAAGCAGGTCAGCGTAGTAGCGTGCCCCATAGGTTCACAGTAATCCGTATCACCAACTGCATTAAGTGTGGCTGGAGCGGTCGTTACCGAGTAAACGTAGTTCCTTCTGTAAAGGGTCTGCGTGCTGTCATGGCCCCGGGCCATGCAAAAATGTAATGTTGAGGATTGTAAGTCAAGGATTTGATGAGCATCTTGATTTTCATTTCATCTCGTCAAAATCTAAGAAACTGGAAGAATTAGAGAAGGAGGAAGAGCTGAGAGAAGCTGCTGGAGAATATGACAGTGAACCAGAAAGTGAAGATGAAGAAATGATGGAAATCCGACAGTTGGCACAACAGATCCGAGAGAAGAAGAAACTGAAAATCCTGCAGTCAAAGGAAAAAGATACTCGAGGTCCGAGGATGCCCAGAACAGCTAAAAAGGCAAGTATAGAAGATATTCTGTAGTACAACCTTGCTGTTGTATAATAACTTTATGAAAATGAGTAACAATATCGGGTACTGGAGCTGATCACTTTTTCTCGTGTTCGGCTCTCTCCCTTGCTACTTTCTTCCTTCGGTGCTCCTAGGAGTTCTGGTCACTACTTAGCTGTGGAGGCCAAGCCAAATGAATGATAGCAGCCCTTTTTGTTTTGCGTCACACAAGTGAGCCTTTTGTAAAATACAAATTACAAAACACAATTTTGAAGAATACAGTGCAGCTCATTCAGGTGGATTGCGGCATCGTATTTTTTGCATTTTAAATGTAAAGAATTAGGAGAATTATATGCTTAAAATGATATGAAACTTGTTATGGGGCCCTGTCTATGCTGGAAAAGATTAAGTATTTCTTTTTGGAAGCTTCTAATGTCAGAATCTCTTGCGATCAGTCCAAGACGATTGCAGAATAACAAACTGGTAACTGGACATCTTGAGAAAATGAGTCTTGCTGATTTTGAACCCAATGTTTCTTTTCATCCCCAAAGCCTGTGCCTTTTGGGAGAGAAGGAAATGTTTCTGACTGAAATACCTCTCTTTGTCACCTTCCCCCCAAAAAGGCCAACTATTTGAATGATCTTTAGGGAATGCTGGGATGTTGCAGTCTTGTGAAGAAGGATTTATGGGTGAAGGGAATTAAGTTGCAATAAATTAAATGTGAAGTTACGACTTTTATCATCTGCTTGTGGGATATGCCAAAGGAATAAATATGTAGTGAATATAATGTGCTTACGGTGGTATATTAAGACAACAAAACCAAAAGGCTATTTTTTGAAAGAAATATGTTTTCTTCACTGTTTTTTTTCAGGTCCAGCGGAAGGTGCTAGAGAAAGAAATGACTGATCTTGGACTTGACATGACTAATAAAGATGATGTAAGTTTTTGCTAATTAAACACAATGTTTATC
>VZTL01075165.1:0-15356 GCA_013400535.1 Scopus umbretta
ATTTACTCTCCCTACTTAAATATTTTAGTGCAAATGTCCAAAAGGGATGAAGGAAGAGATGACTGTAAGGTTACCGTAGTGAGCTCCTAGAAGCTGTTACAGTGTTGCGATTCACATACCTGAGAAGACAGTGGCAGAGACAATGGGCAGCAATGATATTAGAAAAATAATTCTTGGAAGTAAGATTTGGCAGTCTGGACGCTGCTTTTTTACAAAAAGATTCCAACTATGGTTAGGTTGTAGGATTTTAGGAGAAACATAAGGTCAGAGCTAAAATTGTTTCTCGGTGTATCCTGTTATGCTTTTTATTAAAGGAAATTGTCCCTAACTAGGAAGTCCCTGCGAGTGCTGTGAAAGCATGCACTTCCGATGTATACAATGACAAGCTACATACATCACAGCTTGGGGTCAAGGTAGATGCCCAGTACTGTGTGCTTTTAATTCCTGGTGGCTATTACAGGTATTTCCAGTAGAAAATTATTTTTTGGTGGGCTAGCAGAAGGGATCTAAATATCTTACAAGTTTTGTGATTATGAAATAAATTTCTAGGTAATTCCAAGGTAAAAACCCACAGTAATGATATGTATTACATTTCAGTTAAGGATAATCTTCCATCTTAATGTTCTTGGGGACTCATTTGTGATGCTGTCCTTTCTCATTTTTTCATCTCCTGAAAGCCACATTTGCCTTAGGGGTATGGTATCATTGTGGTAAAAATGAGATGGTGCTACTGGCCTCATGATTGACTCCTATACTTTGGGCATCTCCATTAGCGTACAGCTCTGAAAGGCTTTACACTTACTACAGATGCTAATGTCCTGATGTCTTCCAAAATGATGGAGTAGAATGTTTTGCCCTTTTCATTTCAAGGCATCATAAAGTCTTGGAGACTTTTGAGGCTGGTTGCCAGTTATGATTAAAAAATAATGGAGCAGAGCAATTGTACCTGATCCCCCTGACAGACACTTGAATAACAGCTTTTCCTAAGACTACCTTTTTACATCATTCTTTTTGCACCTGTGTTTCTCTCCTTTCTGACCACAATGACAACTTCTTTATCATAAAAAATGGCAAACGATACTAGAGGACATTTGGGGATTTTTTGATGCAATTCCCTGCAAAATCTAGTTGGATTCTGTTCATTGAACATAGGGTGAGCTACCAAGACAGACTGTAAACCAAAGCATAAAACTGAGTCGAGAGGTATTAAGCTGGGAAGCAGATATTCCTCAGTTTAGTGGTGCAGGGGTTGCCTTTAGTAATGCTCACTCCCAAGGTTTGCGAATTAAAATGTAGCAAACTCTGGGTTTTGGGGATAGGCCTACTGCATCACTTCAAAACCTATCTGCATTGGAAGAGAGAGTAAATATCATCTTTTCTGTGTGCTGTTACCTCAGCCTTAAAATATTTTAAAGGAAAGGAAATGCAAGAAAGCAGGCAGTGAGGGGGTGTGCGATCTCTGCATCGATGCTTTTGGAGGTCATTGGGGAGTGTTACTGCTCCGGCCCTGAGACTGAAGAAAAACAGTAATATGACAGCAACGTAATACTAATTAATGCATCTTTACTACTTTATGTATGCTGAGCATTGCAGAGACAACAGCTAAATGTAGAGACTTGGTTATACATGGACAGATTTCGTTCTTCAAATCCTGTCAATCTTTTTGAACAGTTATATATAAGTAAGTATATATTTGAGCATTTTTCTTCACAGAAGCAGAGAAAAACAGTCATTGTTACCTGTGAAGTATTCATAAGGCTTTGTATGCAAAAGCTTTTAGGGCTGAATTCTGATGTTTTCACTCATCCTAAATAGGAATGTACTTTTCAGGTTATTTACTAGTAGTGAGAGTGTCTGGTGTTCAGCAAAAATCTTCACTGTGAAATACTGTTTTGGAGAGGTATTTATCACTAAGATTATAATTTGGGGATTTTTTTTATTTGAAAGAACCTATGCCTGGCTGGTCAGACACACTTCTTATTCATTGCGCCCTGTACAGGATAACCATGGGCTATTTAGAAGAGCTGTGTTTGCGTGACACAAATATTGTTCTCTTAAGAGTAGACTTTCATGATAATCCATCACATTATCATGATGTAAGTACTCACAGTTACTTATAGTCACTGCAGTTACGTGGTTCCCCCCAACAGGATACCACTAAATAAACAATGTTATTTGAGGAATTGTCAATTTTCTCTTCCATGTTTCACCCAAAGTATATCTTAGCTTTTCATTCACTGGTATTTCTGAAACTCACAGTTGTGCAGACCTCTCATCCAAACAAATCTGTGATAGTTTGGAGACCTGCTCTTTAGTATTCTTCAGAAGAAGTGAGGGCTAACTAATCTGGGCACTGCAGCTGAGGTTATCATCTAGCACACCCTACGAACTGTGGAAAGCAGCATTGTATGAAATGTCACCATTTCTGTAAGCAGGGATGTAAATGATGCTGAGATGCCAGCACAGCAGGAATATAAGGTACTGTTTGCAGGAAGATATGAGAAGTTTACTGAGTTTCTGCTGAATAGCTACGGACGTGGCAATCCAGAGGTAGTTAAATGCAAGGGCTGGAAAGTAAGCAGTGCATTCCAGCTGCAGTGGCTGAACACTGCTCATGTTAACATCTCCAGCTGAGAACAGAGCTGCAACTGTATTATCAAAACATCTACTTCAGCATAGAGTAGTAAATTTGCCACCTAGCCAGTTTGAGAGCAAAGAAACCTGTTTGGTCAGGTGTATCTGAGAGTGTATATTTTTTGGAGTTGCCCTGGATCCAGGATTCCTCTAAGGAAGGTTTCAGCAGAAAGTAGATTAGATGAACTTTCACTCTTCACCTTGGTCTTATTGTCTGTGGTTAATTTCAACTTCTTACCTGAAGTCTGTTTATGATACAAATGAGCGCGGTCATTCTTGGGATGAGAAAAAGCCAAGTAATTTTTTTTTTTTTTAAACTGGTCATTTTGCAGAATGTGACTACAGTTATTAGCAGTCCAAACTACAAGAGTCAGATGGTGTATTATCAAGTTATTTCTTACTCTATGTTTGCGTAATATCCACTGAAGGAAATGTGACTGCCTTCACAGACAGTGGAGTTCAACATTTTCCTAAACTCAGTGACCAGAGCAAATGAAGGAATTAAATTTGACAGAGACTCACTGAAGTATCCTGAGCATTACTGGGATAGGTGTGGAAACCAAGACAATTAAAAAACAGTTGGAGAGTCAGAAAGAAGAGGTATACTTACGAAAATAAATGAGAAAAGGAGCCCAGTGGTAAGGAATTGTCTTTTTTGTTGAAAATACAGAGGGATCAAGGACATGTGGGTTTTTTCAAATCTATTTCTTATGTAAATAGTATGATGCGTGCGTTATAGCACAATCCAGCAAAGCAAGCAAGGAAATAAATGTTAGACATGCTTAGGTGCAGTGATTTTGATGACAGAAATCTGTTGAAAATCCTGATCAGGAAAGCAATCTTATTCAAGACAGCACTAAACTGCAGAGTTGGATCCCTTGAAGCAGAAGTTTAAATTAATCTTTTCTTCAGAAGTAGGTGACTTTGAATGTATTTCCTGATCGCACTCTAGGTTACAGGAACATACTGCTATAAAAATATAGCATTAGTGGAATTTTCCAAGTCCAAAAATAATTTACTGTCCAAATACTTACTTTATCTGATTTATGGCTTCACAGCCATGTCTAAGCCAGTACTGCCAAATAAAATTTTCTATACTGTGACATGTATGCAGTTCTTCTTCAGGTATTTGGAATGATGTCTAACATAAATTAAAATAAAGTTTCATTCTAGAATTATTCAGCTATATATACTTTAAAAGCCTAACTTAATTTTTAACATTTTAAGAGCATCACTTCATTTTTTGCAGTATCAGTACCTAAACATATATATTATATGCCAGATTTAGACTGTCATAGTCTGTTGCATTGCCTTAAAAATAAAACACTGATCATTATACAATAATAGTTTTGAAACCGAAGATCGCCAGGTCCCTTGTAAATACATCTTACTCAAAGTTCAAAATATCTGTTATGCTAGGCATGGTTATAGCCCTTTTAATGTAGGAAAAGCTGATGCACAAAGATAATTTAACAGAATTACAGGATTTTATTTGCCCAATCCAAATCATAAACCAGCAGCAGAATCTGGAAAAGAAAATTACGAAGTCTGATGTCCAGTCTTGACTGTTAGCTACATAAAATGCACCAAACAAATCACTGCCTCACTCTCGACCCTATTTAGAAAGAGTCACAGGGTCCGTGCACCAACATTTTCCAAACCTGATGGGAAGGTAATAGCAGTGACTGTGAAGCTGAGGCTTCGTTCACGGGATGCCCAGTGCAGAGAAGGGGTCCAAGAGGAAAGCCCCAAACTGGGATCTTGCCATGTACTGCCCTTCCCTGCTTGCTGGTCAGGCTCTTGATGTTAACCGGGCAGCCACCAGTGGATGTATTTGTTCTGGTTCTAGGTATTTCTGCTTGAAGTCAGTGAGGTGGAGGGAGACCTTCATTGTAGAAAATTCTCAGAAAAGGGTAATGATCCTAACACCTGTACAGTTTAACCCTTCAGTCAAGTGCTATGGTCACCAGTGTATACATCAATTGAATCAGATTTTGTATTTTTATTCTAAAGAGAGGCAATAGCAGGGCAGGACTCCGACCCAAAAACACATGCTAAGATATCTGTACTCAGCCAGAGGGAATTCAGCTAATGTTATCCCTTGGAGTTATGCCGAGCTGCCAATTTAACTGCTCAATGCATGATAAAGTTCCTGTAGTGACACTCTGCAAAAGAGCAACTTAGCTTAGAAATGGTGTAGAGAGTGACAAGGAAGTTCAGGCAAGCCAGCTGGCTTATGGACACTGCAGCATCCTCCTGGAAATGACCTGCCCATGCCTACTGAGAGCATTTCTCCTGCAAACAGACTACATGCTAATTTCTCAATATACCCTCAATTTCCACTGTATAATAGCATTAATGACCTTTACAGAAAGCATTTCCTGGGGATTAATAACCATTTGAGGTTTAATGACCTGAGGCTATGCCTCAGGCCATCAACTCTTCCAAGCTGCTCATTAAATCCTTAGGGTACACAGTCTGCTTCAATCACTCCTGCTTAAGTATTTGCTCAGTGTCACCTAATAACAATATTCTCCCTGAGGTATTTCCTCTTCAGAGGCCCTGGTGTTGGAAATGTGTTTGTCCTTAAGTCTTTGAGAAAAGAACTCATTGTTAATTTTTTAGGTGTCTGTGTATTACAAGTCAAAGTATTTACTCAGGCTGTCACTGAGTTTCTGCTGTGATGAACACAGTAAAAATGAGACAGTTAAATTAATATATTGCACCTGGAAATGTGAACTATTTGTTTTAGCTGCTTACAATCTCATAAATTGTTTTAGATTAGATCTCTAATCAAGATTTAGAGATCTTGATTGATCTCTAAATCAAGAGCCAGTAGCCCACCCCCATCCTAACACTGGTGGTTCAGCCAAAGGTAATTTGTTTGAGAGGTGATATGGGACAGGGTACCACTTCCTAGCAAACAGCGGCTTCATACTAGCTCTAAAGGATACCCCAAATTCAGATCTGTGCAGAAAGAACAATATAATAGAGAGCACATCTACCTGTTGGAGGAGAAATGCCATTGCTAGGCCAATTTCTTACTGGTGAAGTCAAAGATGGTGTATTGTCCTACGTTACAGCACATATGGTGTATTGTCCTACGTTACAGTACATACGTGTGAGGGTGAACTTGTTTTTCTGTTGAAAATTTTTCATTTAAAGGAACATTCTTCCCACATCCAGATGGCATCGAGTACAATTGGATCTTAGTTAAATCTTCTGCTTTGGTGTTATATCATGTTCTCTATTTCTGTAATAGTGCAGCGCGGCATGCCAAATAGGCACAGCACAAACAAATTGCTATTAGAAGTTTCTTCCCAAAGTTTCTAAACTGAAAGAGAAGAAAAGTGCAGGGAAGAATGCAATCAACAACAGTTGTAGGAAACCGATACAGTGAGCAAGGTGCAGAGTTATGTGTCTACAAATCAGTTATATTGTCTTCACATCAATTATATGAATCCTCTGGTGAGGCTTTGCCAGCATCACATTCGCATATTAGTCTCCCTTGTGCGCTGAGCAACCACTTAAGTTGATACATCTAAGGAGAGTTAGGAACAGTGCTCTTAGGGAACTGGAAAGCAGAGATGCTTACCTCCCTGAGAGGTCTTGGGAAGACCTGCCCTCTGCCTGATTTTAACATAGAACTAGCTATGCCGGCCCTGTGCTTTGATCTAACATCTTTGTCCAGAGACAGCTCGCATTTTTAGGGAAAGAAAAGCAATTTTCTGGCAAATTCTAAAAATTAGAAGTACTTGGAGTTGTTTATAAGCTTAAGATACTTAAAGAAAACCTGAATAACAAGAATGTATAGTATCAACTGCAGGGGAAATCTTGGTAAGTGCAGCTGAGTTCTGGTACGTGAGTTATACATATTTCTTATGGAAACCAGCAGGTGAACTGTTGAATAAGACACAGATGGGGTCAACAACTCAAGTACGTACCTCCTTGCTTGTGTTTGAGAATAGTTAATTCTGAGGTCAAGTAATTCTAATTCAATAACATGCATTGTGTGGGAAATACGTGCTGTTTGTGGTGAACACTGAGCACCTATACAGGAATGTTCCTACATAAATCTCAAATCCCTTTGCAAACGCAGCTACTGATCATTTATGCCATCACTGCAAATGGAGAAAGTCAAGTGCAAATAGGTGAAATTATGGACCTTAAGTCACTCAGTACATTAACAGGAGATGCCTCAAAGAAAAATTTATTTCACCTCACTGGAAATCTCTCTAGCTTTATATGCCTGTTCCTCCCTGTATAGTCCCTAGAGAAGAATGAGCATTTTCTGGGCACAAGCCATTCTACCTCTTTTAGATATTAACTTTAAGACAAGGTGAATATTTTCATGGAAGTCCGTTTTTCTCTCCATAGCCTTCAGGAACACTTGGGATGAATAATTCCAATGCAGCTGCAGATAGGTGATATGATTCCCACCCTTTATATCCAGAAATCCTCCTGTATATAAATAAATATCCTACATGGATGACAAAATGGCTGGTGTGAAGACAGGTTTACTAGATGTTTAAACATATGCTTAATGCTAAGCTTCTGATATGTCCTATTGAAACCTGGTTTATAAAACCAGCCCCTGAAACCCTTACTGTTGTGTGGAGCAAGCAGGTCTGCTGCTGATCCAGCCTTAGCTCCAGTTCTCCTGGCTGCTGTTTGTTTGAGACAAGCACACAGCATCGTTTCCACATAGATTTTAGGTGTAGGAATATACTTTTGTTTGGAATTTCCTTTCTAATGTCTATTGAGAATTCAAATGAGAGCCAGATGAGTTTTTTCCTGTTCATTTAGAAGAAAAATGCAAAACATCATGAGAAACTTTAAAACTCCAGCACTCCCTGAAACTGCTCACCACAATAATATTTTCCTGAAAAAGTTCTTTCCAGGGAGATTCGAGCTTGCAGGTGATAAGCATTTGGTATATTTTTCTATCCCTGATGAGGAAAGGCCATATTGGTAAACAATGAATGAAGGAAATGCTTTGAAATGCATTAAACATGTAGTAGCTTTGTAGACTCAGTTTTGAGGTTACTTTTAGCAATTGGCTTTGGCTTGGAGTTGCAGAAAGATTAATGAAAACCCCAGCTCTGTTCCCAAAACCAGCACCAGCCAATGGAGCAACACAGCTACAATTTTCACTTTTTGGCAAGTCTTGCCTCCCCTGCACATTCTCCAGTGCAGATAAACCAGCAGAGTCCAGGCTGGTTTATTTGCGTTATTGTTTGTCTTTAAAGATGAAGCTCGATGAGAAAATAAAGAACTGTAATTTTCAGTACATAAGTGTGAGTACTTAGTAGTAAGTGAGTTTTCAGAGCATAATACAGCAGCCACAGGCTGCCACGGGTCCTGGATTTCTAACTACCATTAGGTGTAAAAAAATACTGCAAAATACAGCCCATCTCCTAAATTAAAATACCTTTATCATGTGTTCAGTTTTAACCAGTGGTTTCAGAGCAACATGTGGGCTCTTACGACGGTTATTTAAAATCTTTAACTTCCATTTTGCTAAGATTCCATTGTCAGATTTAGGCTTCTCCTTTTGAAAACTGAGCCAGGCATTTTTATTGTGAAATCCGTAGGAGAGACCATCTTTTGCAGGCAAATGCCTGCTTTCTGCTTCTGTTTCTGTCTGGAGAACAACTTATCTCATCATACTTCTGGCATATCTGAGGCTAGACCCTGCCAAAATCTCAAAGTGAAATAAACCATCAAAAAATGTCAGATTCTTAAAAGTGCAGACCAAGGTCAAGTCTAGAAAAAGGCTAGACTGGGAAAATAAAGTACTTTGCCTTTTCCTTCAAAGAGTGCACAACCAATGTTCAATCTTTGTATTTATCTGTATATCCTATTACTGTAGCAGCGGACAGCCAAAAATGGCCCATGTCCTCAGCACATGTGTTCATTTTCCTGGCCTTGAGAGGGCATAAAGCCAGAGCAGCCCCTGGATCCTGTTCTTCATGGAGCACATCTGGAGATGGGGAAGGGCCCCAAGCTGATCCCAGAGGCAGTGCAGCAGCTGGCAGAGAGCTTCCAGCTGGCACAGGTCTGGATGGCCCTGTGCCCCTGGGGATGGCTCCCACCTCACGCTGGAGGTGGTGCCCAAAGGAGGGAGGTGTCCTCACGCACTCCTTCTGGGCAAAGGCAACTGCTGTTGTTCAGGGACTTACTTTCCTGAAGACCAAATGGAAATTTTGCCCAAGAAATTGAACATCAGTCCCCAAGATTTTGAATAGCAGCCATCTCTCATCTCTTCTTTAAATAGGGTATTTTAATGCTCTCCAGAGTTACAGTACGAGGCACACTGCCTTCCACCTCCTTAATCCTCTGTAAATTTACTTCTAGCAGCTACTGCCAAAATACAGTATGGCACTTGCACAGCACATGCTTCTTCAGTAGTGAGCACAAAGCGGCTTCTGTTCAGAGGGAACCTGGGAGTATGCTGCAAGCCCATGAGTGACACACTGTGAGTGCTGAAGATTATGAAACATATTCTGAAACTGAACAAGCCATAAACACTTCATTTTTCAGAAATAGTCACATTGCTTCTGTCATTCTGCTTGGCAAACGTCTGTGTGCAGACCTTGGTGCATCCACGTAGCACACGTTGAACAAGCACCAAGTGCTAAACCAGTGGTGTGCCAGCAGTGCTGCAGAGTTCAGAGGAAATATTTCAAGTATGCACTTCAACACTCTTCTCAGTTTTTATAAAAACCCATGATCTTTATTTGTTTATTTTTACTTCACTAGCCTCTCTCTTGGACTAAACTGACCTCAAACTATAGCACGGAGTTATATTCATTGATCTCTGGGTGAATGGTCTCTAAATGATCAGGAATCAGGTCATGGCTTAGGACAACTCATAACTCCAAGTGGGAAATATTTGCTGGAAGGGCGTCATGTGTCTGTCTATGGCCAGATGCTCCTGTGAAATAAATAAATCTAGAGATCAGCTGAAGGCTGGACCAAATCCTTAATAGCACCAAAAAACCTATCCAGGCCACCTGATTGTTGAAGTCACAAAAGAAAGAAGACCACCTCATGCAAGGTAGCTATGTGGTCCTCATGTATTTGGAGCATATTTCTGAGTACAGTACACACT
Organism: Scopus umbretta; assembly: GCA_013400535.1. Classification (NCBI taxonomy): domain Eukaryota; kingdom Metazoa; phylum Chordata; class Aves; order Pelecaniformes; family Scopidae; genus Scopus; species Scopus umbretta. The sequence goes on from VZTL01075165.1 coordinate 9,749, forward strand.
TCAGCATATCGAGCCTCACAATTTTCCTTCATAGGAAGGAAGAACATTTTTTCCTTTTTTTAACTGAAGTGTAAGTGTTAAGTGACATGTCTCATTTCCCACCAAAAGTCTGTCTGAGCAAGGAATTAGTCATTTACTTTCCAAATACCTAACTGGTAGCACTGTCTAGTGACCAAACCATCTTTGCCCACAGTTAGGCAAGTACTGATTCAGATCAGCGAGAATGTGCTCTCCAGCAATCAGAGCAAAGGGACTCCGTCCATGAAATGGCAACTAAAGCTGTCCAACTGATTTCCCATCAACTATTAGAAGATTAAGAAATAGTTGAAATTCAGCCAGCAAGTTAGAAAGTGCCAGGGTCTGTATTTCACTGGCATTTGCAGAGGCAACCCTTCTGTATTCCCTCCTGTTATCCCACTAGAGACATTGACATGAAAAGGGTAGGTTTGCGCTTCAGTAGCTTTGGTGTCTCCTGCTGTCTACCCCACAGATCCAGTTTCCTGTACCGGCAGGGAGCAGGCACTGGTAGGTCTCCAGCCTTCCTGTTGTCTTCTTCCAGGGTAATATACACCACATAGCTGAAGGGCATACTCTAGCTTTATAGAGTGATAACTGCAAACATCTAACTTACCTAAGCTCTTTCATGCTATTTGATAAATGAGCAATTTGCGTCTTTCCTGCTTGTAGCTAAAAATAACAGTAAAAAAGTGTAGAGTGTTGTTAGTCCTGGGTGGTGCACTAATTAGTTCTTTGCTAATTCTGCTTTATTGCTGGCAATGATTATTGTCAAGTAATTACAGGGCTCCTATGAATCTGGCTTCCATTTGCTCTGTGGTGTAACAAGAGTAAGGAAATGAGAAGTGTCAGTACTATGGATACTCAGTGCTATTTCTGCTATAGCAGGATTTCATATTACAGAGAACAGTTATTTTGTACAACAGTTTAATAGCTGGAAATGGACCTAGGTGAGCTGCAGAATGGAAAACCTGCATTTTCACTACATTAAAATTCTGTTCTCTACTTGAAGGAGCACATAAAACCCCCACAGCCTTCTGTAAAAAAATGTATGGAAAGGAAACTAGACACTTCAGCCAAAATGCTAAAAATAATAACTGTACCAACATAGCCAAGTTGTCTGTTCCTTCCTTGCTCCAGTATGAACGAATAAATGTTTATGTATAGCTATCATGTAGGAATTGCTTTAGTGTGAGTTATGTATCGTGCTCTGTAGCTGTAGGGACTGCAGCTTTCATTGCAAAGGGGACTGAACAAAAGAAAAAAATGTGTGAAGAAAAATCCTGGAAGTATTTTAGTTCAGATATCCAAAACATTTCAGTTCATTGGTAAAACTGTTTGCTCTGTAATCTTCCCTTTGTCTTGTCGAAGTGCATTTAGATGTGTACATGCCAAAGCGTGTGGAATATCCACATGCTTCAATCCTAATCGTTCGTGTCTGCAGCTACCCGGTAGTACAAGGCAGGGTAGGGTGAATCAGAATCAAAGATACTTGGAAAAGCAAATGAGAGTTAAATACTTCAAACATCTTTGAAGATCTGCACCCTACCAGTTAGGAAATTTAAACATCCTTAAAATTCAGGCCTTTGAGTTCACCACTTTGATATTGAAAGTTATCTGTATCTATTCAGTACAATTAAACAAAATTTCCATCATGTGATGGATGATGGAAACTTTCTGAACAGCTGTCTGAACAGTAGCTCTACTGCTACTGTAAAAAAGAACCTTTAATTTGACTTTCCCACATTTAGTTCTGGTTTTGTGTTGGAGAGAAATGTTTGGAAGACACTTTCATAAAAATGGGTGCCTTTGTGAAGACAGAGTAAGGAAAGATTTTCTTTTTTTAGTAAGCAAGTAATTGTTTCCTTTAATCTCTGTTTTTCTTATGACTCTATAAAGATCAGTGTACAGCCATGTAATTAGCAGCTCTGGACTGGTTCACACTGAAACACACACTAGTGTGACTCCACTGTTTTTACAGCACTGCACAGTCAAAACAAAGGGTAAAATTTAGTTCACAAAAACGTCTTTACATAAGCATGTGCTATTTCTTCAATCACTGAAATGATTTTAAAAAGTAGTAGAGCCATCAAACAAAGGAGGTCATCTGGTCCAGCACCTGCTCATGGCAGAGCCAACTTCTCGCATCACATCTGGCACTGATATAGGAACAATCTAACTCCAAAAAGGAAGATGGACCAAGTTGAGAATACCCAGACAAAGAAAATAATATTTGTGCTTAGTATTAGTTTACTGATTTTTCATTTCTTCATACAGTCATAAGAAGACATCCTGGCAACTTTCATTAGTAATATTCTTGGAAAAAAAAACCATTAAACAGATGTGGGTCTTTGATGCTTAATCCTCTCAGAAATAATAATAATAGAAAAGTAGATATCCACGAATTAAGTTAACCTTCATTTTGTAAATGATTTTTCACTACAGTCTTGAGGCCTGATGAAATGTTAATAATGTTGATGTACTTCAATGATAATAATTACGGTATGGTTGTGAATCAGAAAAAGTCATCTGGGTGTGTAGGTACAGCTCTTGCCTGTACTTTCAGGATAATGTCAACCCTCCTGTAACTGGATTGTATGTAGATGACAACTTCCAAACTGTGTGAACAACTGACATTCTGCTGTTTGGGGTTTAGGTTTTTTTCAGAAGAAAGACACAGGACATCTTTCTCAATAGTCCCTTTCATGGAAAGAGCTAATAAGGAAACAGTAGGATCTAAAGGCAGATCTGCTTGTAGTGTTAATCAGCTGATAATGGCAGATAATACTGATAGCACCAGGTGGGAGCTCAGTACTTTGCATTATATTCACTGTACACAAGCCATGGATTTGGACCTCTGTCTTGGATATTTGAGATCTTCTGTATGTGCTGTATCTTACAACGTTTCTTGCACTACAAACTACTCATCTCACAAAGAACTCCAAAAGAAAGTGCTTTAATTTTAATTTATAATAAACAAGAACTGAGAAGTCTTTTTTATTAATACATCAAAGTATTATCTCCAAGGGGTGTTAGTTTCATATTAATGTTCAGTGTTTAATATAAATTCACAGCATGAAGACCACCTTGGATGGGTAGAGATTCTCTGATGTATATCTGATTGCCCACGTGTAATTTGAACATCTACAGCACATGAAGGGTATAATCAAAGAATAATTAATATGTTGATAAGGAATTATGTTTTGTTCTACTTATCTGCATAACTCAGAGAGAAAGTTTACAACGACAACATCTATCTTTTGGGGTACTGTTTACATTTTCACTCAAATTATAACATGAAGCTTTCTCCTGCATTCCATAATCCCTTTCATCTGATGAGCTCCAATTGCTGTCTGACCAATTATCTTCAGTACTGTACACATGCAAACCATGTTGGGTATCATGGAAAAACTAAGTGAGGCGTTGAAATCTGAAACTGGACCTCCAGTTTAGGACACTGAGCTTGAAAACCCTGACTTCCAGAGATGTTAAATCGCTGTCTTTAGTTGGAGTTACAAGTACCCATAAGAGCTGAAACTAATGCTCAGACCAGCACTACATCCTCTTTGGAGCCCTCTGAATGTCAGGCCACTCCAGAGACCTTGTGCATCTTGTATGCTGCTTGAATTCAAGCTGTCTGCAAATCTCCCCTAGTCTCGCAAGAGATGACATTTTTTCAAAACCTTGCAAGGACGGAGGGTAGCTGCAAGCTGCAGGTAGTGGGGTCCATCTGCTGCATCCAAATTCAAACCAGATCTCAAGGACAGAGTACGAGACAAAACACCTTGTGCAATTTATGTGCACTGAAGAAACATGCCTTGTGTACAGATTGAAGAATTTACTGCTCCTGTAATTAAAGTATTAGCAATCTAATAAACAAGCTAGTCCAGGTACAAAGATAATAACATTTATAATTCCAAGTATAAAGTTATGGCAAGTTTCCAGTAGTGGTACTGTTGGAATTGATACATATATACTTCCTATTAGTTACACCTCTCCCTGCTGTTATCCTTACCCTTCCTATGACTCTCTGTGTCCTAAAATCAATGGTGCTAATCTTCCTCAAGAAGAAAAGGGGTGTAGAGGAGTTTACAGCAAGTCTTCATCTGAAATTCTCCACTAGGAGAAGTATGGTGTTGCTGGTGGAGATGTTCTCCTCCTCACTGGTGGGTCAGTTTAGGGCTATTTTTACACATTTCCTGAAATAGTCACAGAATCACAGAATGGTTGAGGTAGGAAGGCATGTCTGGAGGTTATCTGGTCCAAACCCCCCTGCTCAAGCAAGGCCACCTACAGCCATCTGCCTAGGACCATGTCCAGATGGCTTCTGAATATCTCCAAGGACAAAGCCTCCACCATCTCCCTGAGCAACACATACCAGTGCTCGGTCACCCTCACAGTAAAAAAGCATTTCCTGATGTTCAGACAGAGCCTCCTGTGTTTCAGCGTGAGCTCATTGCCTGTCACTGGGCACCACTGAGAACATCCTGGCTCTGCCCTCTTTGCACCCTCCCTTTGGATATTTATACACATGGATCAGATTCCCCCGAGTCTTCTCTTCCCCAGGCTGAACAGTCCCAGCTTTCTCAGCCTCTTCTCATCAGATGCTCCAGTCCCTTAACCATCTTCATAGACCTGTGCTGGATTCATTCCAGTAAATCTGTATCTTCCTTTTACTGGGGAGCCCAGAATTGGACCCAGCACAACAGATGTGGCCTCACCAATGCTGAGAAGAGGGGAAGGATCACCTCCTTTGACCTACTGGCAACACTCCTCCTGATGCAGCCCAGGACACTGCCTGCCTTCTTTGCCAGAAGGACACATTGCTGGCTCATGTTCAGGTTGGTGTCCACCAGACCGCCAGGTTGTTTTCTGCAAAGCTGCTTTGCAGCCTGTGGGCCACCCGCTTGCTCTTTCATTCTTCAAAAATAGTGATCCAATAGAAGATATATAACATGAATATATAACATGAACATATAACATGAATAGGTACATGTAGGTGCAATGTTTCAATGACTAATTATTTATATCTATTAGTTATGGAATTATCAATGGTACATTGTAAAAATGGCTGTATAGCAAATCTGGGTGGAAAGTGAGCATACAATTGAAGGTTTTCTAAACATCATCTGGACTCAACATTATCCTTCTAAATGGGAGCTCAGCAGCTATTTTGGCCTTCAGGCAACTCTTTGGTCCATGCTTCATAGAAGTTTAGATACTGCCTAGATCTCTTCTTAACTTGGAAACCCAAAAACAGAAACTCACAAAATGAGAGTCTGTTTTCAAAATTTGTCCCATAGTGACTCTATGAGTCACCAGAAGTTTTGGAATAGATCCCAAGGGATGGGATTGTTATCCCTTCTCTACCTAGTTGATACTGTTCCTTCCACATTAAAAATACAATATATTTTCTATTATAGCACTTAAAGACTCACTTTTTCCATACCTTTATCCAAACACATTTTTCAGTGGACATATGGTGCTCATGTATCAAAGCCCTGTTAATTCTCAAGTCAGCAGTGCTCAGCTTTTGAACGGCAGGCCAAACAGGTGGGAAGGGCAGCATGGTACTGGGGAATGGGGGGGTGGT
>VZTL01075165.1:15438-61844 GCA_013400535.1 Scopus umbretta
CTCATGGGGGCTGTCAGTAGGCAAGAAAAGGAATATAAATCCTAATGGGGAAGGGGGAGGATGTGAAAGGAACCAAGCTCTTAATCACTTCTGCCCATTAGCAATACCAGAGTATTTTTCCTAAGACTAAAGGAAGGCAAGTCTGGTGTCCTTGTCAGCTCCCTATATCTATATCTATATATCTATATAAATATATATATATATGCACTATTTGAATTTTATCTATCTCATAAATCCTGTTAGTAGTTTCAGCTGGATAAAGTATTCTCCTTGTTTCTTGTCATAAACTGCTGCAGCGTTCTTTTATGCAGCTGCCACATTTCATCCTAATGCAGCTGCATTTCACCCAGAGATGAAGTGATCCCTATATATAACTTTCGCATCAGTTTTTATAACCATTTAAAGTGCCTCAAGATGAGATGTGGGATGCAAGCTATTGTTTTATTACTGTCATCACAAAGTGCTGCATTGTACAAATCACTTGTAAGCTAAGAAGAAAAGTGGTTTTGAAGTGATACTTGAAGATAGGGAGAGATTTTTGGGGGTTAGGAGGGATTTAAAATCCTGGTTTAGGAATTTAAAAGGAAGATGGCAAAAAAAGGAAACAAACTAGCATCAAGTAAAGTTGTATTAACTGAGTGGACATGTGGGACAGCAGGGAGCAAAAATGCCAGGCAAATGAATGGCAGAGAGTTAGTTTTAAGTGACTTTGGAGTGGAAGATACAGAAAGAGGAGGAGAACGGGAAACTGGCAGTAGATAGAAATTATTGTGATGATAAGCAGCAACAAAACACCTGGAGAGGACACTCAAAGGAATACCTGAATCTCTTGGGTTTATCACATAGCTGAGCCATGTAACATGGATGTGACTTTTCAGCATCATTTGGCACTATTAAATGTCTTTGCTGTGGTATTAATGTTATGTCTGAGACTTTCAAATGTTAATACAACTACTTGGTGTCCAAATCTCATTGCATTCTCATATTTAGGTACGTGATTATGCTGAACGCCCTGTACCTCAGCAGAGGGAGTTAGAAGTCTACATAATGGGAGAATTCTCTGGGGAACTGATTTTATGCTCAAGACTCTTAGGGACAGTGATGGCTGCCTGGAAAGGTGGCTAATTACTTTTAATTGGGAGACCCTTAGGTTATTTCTTGCTCCTGAGGTCTTTATGTGTCCCTATGTCCCTGCTGGCTTGTTGTGCTGGCAGCTTCAATGGCCCCTGCAAGTCACCGCTCAGCTTGAATAGCTTGTGGAGTGTAGCACATTGTACAAAGGCCTCTCCTACACTGCCAACTGTTAGTGTTTTCCCTGTTGTTGAGATGCTATTTCCATAGCTGCCTTCGTGTTACTAGCATGAGTGAAACCATTGTGTTACATACCTAGCTCTGATGAGATCTAGATGTAAAAAATATTAATACAGGCACAGTGTTCCCAGACCTGTAAAGTTTCATGCCTGGTGAACCTGCTATAAATCTCAGGCCTACCAATTTTACCAGTATCCTGTTAATTTAGGAAAGGAATTCAGCATAATCCTTTCACCCAAAGGGGAGTTGGGTTCCTAACTCCTTGCCGGAATAACACACCTTTCTTCTTTCTTCTTGGGAAATGCCGCCTTGCTCAAGATAAAAGGCTGACAAGGAGCCTCCCAGCTGGGATGTGCAGAATTTCGTTATAGTAGGGAACAAAAAAATTATCTTAGTGGTTGAAGGAAACAGTTTATATAGTCCCAGACTATGTCTGAGCAATAGAAATGTCAGTAATTCAGAAGAAAAAGCTACAGAAGGGGTCATCTAAACAGGAAAAAATAATCTCATAACACTGTCTTTAGTTTGGTTTCATTTATTCCATCCTGGAGGATCCTTTTCCAAATCTGTAGTGGTAGCAGTGAGTAGTCAGATAAGACTCCAGCTCAGTATTGAGCCTACTCATTTCCTGATCCCAGTGTCCTTTGGCAATGAATTTTATAGATTGCTTTAAAAAAACACTTTATCAGTTCAGATTGCCTTCCTTCTTTTTCATTCCTCCCTTTTCATTAATCTCCCTGTCCTTGTGCTGCAAGCTAGAGTGAATAGAAGTTCCCAATTTCCTATTTTTGTATTAGCCCTGATTTTGTACCCTTTTATCATAGCCCTTCCTTATTCATCTGCTCTCCAAGGTAAACAGTCCCAATCTTTTCATCTTTCAGCATATGAGATTTTTTTCATGTCCATAAATAATCACGCTTCTCACTTTCAACCCTTCTAAGAAGTCAGAGCATGAATGGACATCATCTGACTATTATTCACCAAGTGCAAAGAATTACACATAAAGAAACTACTCATGAGCTTGAAAGGATCTTTTGCTATTGACATTTGAATTATATTCAGCCACAGTAGTTTAAAGGTCCATATTTTATTGTATTATTACTGGTACCACAATATTCTGCAAAAGCCTAAGGTCTATTAAAATAACACTTTGACAGCTTTATTTGTTCCTTGCTTGCAAAACATAACCTTGCCTCTAATAGTAATTATATGGCATGATATAAAATAATTCCAATGAAATTCCACTTTTGAAAACCTTATTATCAGGATTTATTGAAGAGTATGCACCATAGTGTAGTAAAATAATATAAATTCATTGTATGCTTAAGTTTTATTTTATTTATTATATATTTGTACTATAAATGGTAATTTTACAGGTGCATGGTACAATTACCTTTGCGTTATTATTGGAATTCCTCTGGAAAAGTCCTATAGGGTGGAAAGGAACAGGGTAAACCATTAGACCTCTACTTAAAAGCATTCCCTCAAATGGAGTTCTCAGGAAATTATGCTAAAAGCCTAAATAATTTCAGACACACCAATATCCTTTGCACAAAAATTTATACCTCCTGTAAATAAAACTTTAGAATTTTCCCTTTTAAAGAATTCTGGAGAGTACAATGCAACATGAAAAAGTTACAGAAAATTGGATCTGTCTGTATTAAATTGCATGGGACTTTTTCCTTAGGGAATATGATAAGCTTTGTATTTTATCATGATCTACACCAACCTGCTTGCAGTAGTGAAGTGAGACCGTAATCTAGCAGTTAAGGTATTAACCTGCTCCTTGCAAGCTATAGATGTGAGCTTCTGGTTTGCTGTGAATTTCCTATGTGACCTTGGAAAGTCACCTATTCTCGTATTTACAAATATTTTCCTGTTCTTTACAATTTAGCACCTCTACCCTACTGTAGTCCAGTTTCTTAGTTCTGAAGTAGCTTTGCAAATGCCATTCAATGGAAACATACCAGCTTTAGTGTTATGTAGTAGCTGAGTGACAATGGCAGGATGGATTTAGCTATCTAAGAACTTCAGAAATTTGGGATTTGGTCTGTTCAGACCAGATTTCTAAGGGTATTAGTAACTGAGGAGTGACATATTTTTATGGGCAGTTAAAGGAGTCCTGACCCATCTTGTCTCTAACCTGCTTATGCACTTTTGAAGTTCTTTAAAACGCCGTTTGTAAACTAAGAACGAGTTACATGGATAAATATCTTAAAGACAATGAGATGCAGGGGCAGAAGAGTAAAGAGGGCCAGTCTGAAGTACCTCAGACTGGGCTGCAAGGAGAAGCTGAAACCCGCTGGACCTGTTCTTATACTGAACTGAGCTTTCCTACAGATCCCATCTGCCCTCATGAGTGCTCTTGTGGGGAGACATCAGGGTGGTGACATGGCTTGGTGGTGACATGGCAGGCATATGGGGCAAAAGGGATGCATCAAGACCAGCGAAGCAAGGCTGAAGCTCTCCCACATAGTTTCTACAGCTGCCTTGAGCATGCTTTAGGTTTAAGACACAACTGATGTTTCCTCCCCAGGAGTATTATCTGGTTCACCTTTCACACAGGTCCACAGTGGCTCCTGAGAATAAAAGGTGTTATTAAAGCCAGGATTGAACTGAGCCTCCAAGCTGACCCTAAAATGCCAGGTAGATGGTCTGGAAGATGCAGTACAAATGCTGTCATCTCAACAGTTTTCCTCCTCATGAAGGAGAGTATAAGACACAGATCAAAGCTAATGTAAAGCTTAACACCAGACTAACCACCTGCAAACTGTGTGAGCTATAACCAAGCTCTTCACTCCCAAACAATGCTTGCAAGAGTGAGACCTCTTCTGCCTAACAGACCAGCTTGTGATGGCCACTGGATCTCACTAATGCAGCTGCACAGTAAAATACAGCCCTTTTGAATTACTTTATTAATCATTTTCTCTAAGACTCCCAGATATTTTATCTTAAGTCTAGTAAATTAAATTTAAGTGGTGAGCAATATAAGGGAAATAAAAAAGTGAGCATAAACAGTGATTTGTTACAGGCAAATGAATAACAAAGGTTATCACATAAAGTTGACATAAACACAATAGATAGGGTAATTATGTACCTTATTTATTCTGTTTCTTTCACTGTGTTGTGCAAAGGCATATCTGAATTTTAAATAAAAAATATACTTTAAAAAAAAAGGGAGAAATGCCGAAACAGAAGATAGAAGAGACAGAGGGAGAACGGCAAAAAGGCAGAAATATGATGAAGTGCTGATGTCTAGACAAGAAAAGAGAAAGGACTGTAGTATCTAGGCCTTGGCACCAATATTCGTGGACAGTGATAAGGTCCCAAGATAGAAAATTAATTTACTAATTAATTAGTAATGAATTAAATTTATTAATTTATTAATTACATTATTTTCTCTTGACAGCAATTTTCTCCAAGCAACTTTTAGACAGTTCTCTTTCATGTAAGGGAGGACTGTCACAGTGGTTTGGTTTTCTTGGACTCATTAAAATGCAGCTAATGTGGACTAAACAGGACCTTTCGAGGATCTGTGTCAGCTTGCTAATCCAAGGGTAGACCATTACCGGTTTTTTGGGGGGCTGGGTTAGTTTCCTGCCAGTTTAGAGGATTGAGCTAGATCTCTGAAGGGTTAGCCAGGAGTGTGGCATGAAGGGAAGCAGGCAAAGGAGCCAGCCAGCATGGGGCAGGCAGGGCAGGTGGCAGCTGGCTGCTGGAGTCTTCCTCTGGTGTTAGGCACAGTCAAAGCAGTTTGTGAAGAATCAGAAGAAATGTTGGGAGAGAGAAAGACTGCAAGCAACTGTCTCCATTTCAGTCCCAGAATAGCCAGAGCACCCACGTGTTTTGTGGGAGACAAGCTCAAACCTGCTTAACGCTAGAGGTGGACTCAAAGCCAAGTCCCAGCTGTGCTCTGAACATCTGTCACGTTTCCTGGATGAAAGTCCCTCTCCTTATTTTGCTCTACTTACACCCTAAATAAATAAAAAAATGGATCAGAGATTTGCACTTCAATCTCTACTGTGTGATATATGCTTTGGGCTGCCTTATCAGTGTCTCTGATAAACATTTAATTTAAGACACAGTGGGACAACTCTAGGAGGAAAGATTAGGACACAATTCCATAAGGGGGGTGGGGGGGAAAGATAGCTTGGCTGATCAAAGAGGTGTGTGACTAGGTTTTAAGTCCCTGCTTGTATATGTGCACTGAAAGGTTTTGGTGAAGCAGGGGGCAACTTCTGGGAAGCCTCTGGGGCAAGATGCAAGGAAGGTCAGCAACAACATCTGTGCACAGGGGACTTTGGACATATCTCCTGGAAAGAGCTGGTAGATGAAGGGGGTATGGAGGCCATGAGGAGATCATCACCCCGATACCCCCAGAAGTATGGCTGGAGGGCTTTTGCATGTGTGGATCTCAATTATAACTCACTACTGGTTGAAAAGTGAAATGGAAAAGAGAAACTTGTTTCCTATCAAGTTTGAATTAAAAACTGAAAAAAACCCTGAGAATTCAAGTACTGTGAGACGTATTGATGTTTGTCAATATTTGTGACTGAATTATTATCTAGCCTTAATAATTAATGATTGTCATTAACTGCTGCACAAGCAAGTGGCAGTAGGTAAATTATCCTTGACTTTTTTCAGTCAGTGGAGCCGGGCAGTAGTGCATAAGCACAAACCCACCATCAGGTGTGCTGGGGTTAGCAGCCTTTTGGTCATGCCAAGGGAGATGCTGTTTGTGGGTTGGTGGCGGCTCACGTGCTTCTCATGTGCTTCTGGGAGGACCTGTGGCTCTTGCCAGCCTTGAGTGCAAAACTACAAGTCATGTCCTCTCTAAAATCACTATTCTCAGCATGACAGCCATTCTCTGTGCTGTCGACAAGCTGCCTTGGAGCCACCTGTGAACACATGTAGTCTTCCAGGTCCTGCAGGGTTGCACCAAGATAGTGCAGCTGCTGCTGGCTGGTTCAGACCCCTGCATTAGCCTGCATGTTGGGAACAGAACTAGACCAACACTGCCAAAAGTATTTCTGCAACCCTTCATTGATGGTTTCGATGAGGTCGTTTTGATGCTGTACTCATCTCTTCTCAAAGAAATCTTCACTGATGTTTAACTAGCAAGTAAGGAAAGACAAATATTAGAGTATGTGCACAGAAAGAGAAGGTTAAACTGTGCATCTCAAATTATGCTTTAAGCATTAAAATATCCAGTAATGAAAGAATCTGTATTGCATTCTGAACCATAACTTGGATTACATGCCCGGAGCAAGATAATAGAAATCACCTTTGGTGTCTGCTGAGGAGTAAATCCTTGGCCGTATCTTTTCACCTAAACTGCAGAAACGGCCAAGAGGGGAACAGCTGGAACAGCCAGTAGAAAGAACACTGGTGTGAGCAAAGTCGTATTATTGCCTGGGCCAGCAGCACGTTGCACTTCTCCCCTTCTGCTGTCCTCCGAATAAGACTAAAAAGGAAAGAGAGATAAGACAGGGAATTGGGTACTGATACATGTCTGAGACCCAGTATCCTGGAAGCTGACTTAGCAAATCTTATTCAAGAGGGAATCTGTTTGTTTGAGATGATCATTTAGAAAATGAGAATACTCCCAATAGATTCCTTCATGGAGGAGACAGAGTCAAAGATATGAAAGCAGAAGTTCATCCATCCATCATTTTTGACTGGTTGCTGTTACTGTAACACACTGTTGCAGTGTGTTACAAACAGTCTCATACAAAAGAAAAAAAACCCAATGGGTGAGATTTACTTCCTTGGTTATTCCCTGCAATTATTCACCCATTGCAACCTGAGATTTTTTAGATCTCACTTGGGCTGCAGGAAGATTCCTCAGCAAGCTCCTCCGAGCAGCCAGCTGCAAAAAATATTGAAATATGAGAAGCATATAAGAGCATTAAGTGGTAGCATTCTCCATCACCCACAGCCTCCGTTAGTTGTGTTTCCAGGCCAGATGAAGCTAGAATGTACGTACAGCTGTTCTGAGTTGTAAAATACATTTTGAAATGGGATTGATTCATCTATGTTTCATGAGATTGAATTAAGCAAAAGAAAAAAAGTATAAAGACTTGTCTTTTTTCCAAGCATTTAATAAAAATATTCAGTCTCACTGGAACATAATAGATATGTGCTTTCAGCACACAGATGTGCAGTAGTGAGAGCCACATTTTATGTAAGATGCTCATTCTTTTGTGCAGTGTTAAGAACTGAATGTACTTTCATAGTCCTTTTTTTTGGCCTTGACATGACCTAATGTCAAAGCAAATGAAGACCTGGTGGTAAATCCTTTTCAGCACTGCTAATGATTGTGGCCATTGCAGAGCTGTTACTGGCTGCCTAATCATCTTTGGGAAATTGGGCTTTTGAAAAGTAGACCTTGTATTCTGAATATTTGATTTCAGCAACAAAATTTGCTGGCGTGACTCAGTATTTAAAGAATCAGAAATGTGTGTGGATCACATACTGCAGAGCACATTCAAAGCAGGTTTTATGATGAGCTTCAGTAGGTATAGTCATTAAGTGTATAATGAGTGATTTGAACAGAATTAATGGGGAAAAATTCATGCCAGCACCTTCTATCTATAAAAATGCATTTTAGTAGAAAATGAATTTACAACTGGAATTTTTTTTTTTGCATGCAAGGCAGAACATGCAGAAGAGCAACTGAGCCTGATTCTCTTTTTCCAGTTCCACTGCTTGTTTTATTTTTTTTAAATAATAAAGGGGTTTGTGTTACGGCTGCCTAGATTTTACAACCATATATGTGCCAAAACCCTTGACTGGTTCATTCAGGTTGAATAGTAACCAACATAAAATGACTACGTTCTTCAGAACCTGCACAGTCCATTCCTTAGCATTTTGCAAACGTAGGAGGGGCAGATACGTGTTTTGCCTTTGGTCTTGTAAACCAAAACTGTTCAAGTGGTAGATCCTGATCTAGAACTGGGCAACAAGGAGATGTTGCCCAGGTTTCCTCAGCAACCCACATTTATCTGGGTGAGCCTCTATTTTCAGTTGTTCCTCCAGTTGCTCTGGGAGCAGCTGCACATGCAGGCAGCACGGCTGCCAGGCAGACCCAGACCTGGCTGGTTCTTTCCATAAAATGAGTCCATGGAGCTTGGTAAAAATTAAGGTACCCCTACTGCCAACATGCATCGGTCATCTCAGAAGTTGGGTGCATAACTGTGTGTGTGACTGCTGGAGTGCATAAAGTCTGTTGAGCTGGAGACACTTCAAAATTTATCCTCTGTTTTTGTGTAGGTGACATTTATTTACTGCTGCTTTAGTAATTGCACAGGGTGGATCTTCCTCACCTGTGCAAAAAGCTTTAGGTCTTACATAGTCCCCCTCTTGAACATGATTTTCTTCCATTCCCTCATGTTCACCTACTCCTACTATCACCCCCAAAATACAGAAGAGCTGTTCTCTTGTCTAGCTGATGATTCCCCCACCTCTTCATAGGGGTGGGATACATCTTCCCCAGTGAAAGCTGTTTGAAAGGGAAAACGTAGTCCAGCATCAGCTGTGTCCATACTTCTAAATAGCGGAGAGGCGGGGACAAGACAACACAGACTGATTCCTCTCCTCACTGTTTATTACTAGCCTTCTCAAGAAAATATTTGTCTTGATAGATAACTGAAACAGTCCAAAACAGGCCTGAAGTGGATTAAAATTAAAGAGTGAGCAGCCTGGGGTCCAGTGCTTGAAGCTACTGCCTGTGTCTGTTTTATTTAGCTGCACAGACACACCTATAGCTGTTTATTCTCCCTCTGTTAGCAGCCACAAGAGAAAAGCATTGTCAGCACTTGATTTATCCCACCTATTTTAGACACTACTTTAACATTAAATGAATCACCCTTTGGAAGCAACTGTCTCTCTATTGACTATGGAGGGAGTCTGCATAATGGAGTTCAGATGGCTAAAGGTAGGAAGGCACATCCTACCTGTGCGATTGTCCCTTCAGTAACATGAGACCTGCACTGGGGTTTTTCCTGGCAGAACTTTCAGTGGCTTTCACGTGGGATTTTTCTCCTCAAGAAGTGTCAGAGCAGGACAAAACACAGTGCATGCTCCCTGTCACCCCATTTCCAGCCTGCTTCATCTTCACCTCTCCCCCATAACTTACCATTGGGGGAGGGTAGGACACAGGACCACAAACCTGGCTGAGCAATTTCTCCTGCTGTGTGATGATGATTAACACTTCATCCTGGTCCCCAGGCAGCTATGCAAACCCCAGATTCCTGAGGAGGCGGGCAGATTGCTTTGAGGGATTATTTTATTTTCTGATGCTATTAAAAAATACTTCAGAGTGATGACAGTACTTTTAAGCAACAAACAGCTACTACCAAGTATCTTTGCTATTTCCTTGTAATTAAAAGAACTTCTAATGCAAAATAACAAATTGAACTTTTCTCTTTCCTCTTTCTGCTCAGAAATTGAAGCAAAGGAAGCGTGTGACTGGTTACGTGCAGCTGGATTTCCCCAGTATGCTCAGTTCTATGAGGGTAAGTAGGTTTTTCTCCTCTTTGTGCGGTACTGAAAGTGCACTGGGACCTTGCCAGGAGAGCTTGCAGTCAGCCAACTCTACATTTGACTGAGTTATGGCCATGGCTGGCTGCTTCACAAAGCCTCAGCTGCTAGAGTCGTACGAGTGCCTAAAGAAAAGTAAGATTCTTGCCCTCATAGCCATGGGAAATAAAAAAAAAAGGACATAGTTTGTGTAAACCTCAAAGGTTAACAAAAACACGTACAAAAAATCCAAATACATAGGTGTCTTTTTTTTAAAAAACTTCCTGAACTGTGTCTAAAATAAGACTGAAAATACTGAAAGTTACTAAAAACTTCAATCTTGCTGAAAGTAAAATTGAAAAACTCTGCAAAGTTACCAAAAGTGAATAATCTACACTGCATTTTACATTTGCAAAGCAAGAAAAGCCGGTATTTTGGTGCTAACTCAAAGCAAATGGCCGTGTCCTCCTCCTAGCTGTAAAGTTCATGCCCAGGGAAGCAGCATCACCGAGGGCAGGGCAAGTGGTTGCATTGCACCGCTGCTGCATTCAGGAGCAGTTTGGGGACTGGGGCTGAGTTTTTCCTGCTCTCCCTAGCTCAATGCTGAGAGGGAAACTGCAGCTGATCCTCATTTTTCCCAAACAGCTATTCTCTCTGCCAGAGACACAGAGCTAGCTCAGGCTGGCTCAGGCTTATTAGATGAAGCACAGCTCTGCCAAACACCTCTGGACACCTTCCAGGGTCAGCTTGGGTCTGGAGGCAGCACGGCTCCACGCATGGAGCAATGGCCAAGAAACTTCACGGGTCAGCATCAGCTCTGCTGAGAGCCAGCTCAGACTCCATCCATCCCCTCACATGGGATGGACAGGGACACCTCTGTGGCTTCTGATGGCCAGTCGAGGTCCCTCAAGGCTCAGGCACTGGCTCCTGAAAGGCTGCTCAAGTGCCTGGCTACTGGGAGCACCATGCAGAGATGTTCAGATGGCTCCTCAGGAACCAACAAGGAACTAAGACTAATAAGCCTGCCAGACCAAAGCTGACATAGATGTGTGTCTACTGTAGTCCCTGGGTGCCCAGTAGTACTTTTGTGTCTGCCTTGTAATCAGACCATCTCAGATCCCCACTCCCCCAGGGAAAGGAGAGCCTACTGCCTGCTGAGCTCAAAGGGATGTTCCCTCCCAAAAGCAACCTGTGGTGGGCACCCACAGTTCCCATACAGTCAATATGTGCTCTAGACAGTCTGTGTCTCTGAAAACAAGGTCCTTTTTACAGGCATCTATTCTGTCAGTGTTAAGCACTAGTGTCTGAAAATGCTGGCTGCAGTTGCTGTATCCCAGCATCCTGCTGCGGTACCTAAGCATGGCAGAGCAGTCTGGAGAGCAGCCACAGCACTGGAACCCATCCCACCATTACAGAGCCCACTAATTTGTTGCAGCCATGTCACTTTTCATTACAAATGTCAGCTTCCAGCACACTAGTCTGGCTTTTTAGCTAATATTGGGGGTTATAATTCAGCTCTTTTTTTTTGTCTCTGTTACTCAAGTAATTCTGTCTGAAAAAGTTGTTATTGGGACCTGCATTAAAAGCAAAAAGCACAGAACATTTCTGTTTCATGGGAGAAGTCTGTCTAGCAAATAACTTATTAAGTCACTGTGATGGGAATGGAGAACCTTGTTGCTCATGTGGATAAAGAAAGCGTGTTGGTAATTCCCTGATCTTATTCATTTGTGCTAGGCACTAGAAACAACAGCTAACAATTGAGTATCTTATTAAAGCTAAAATGAAATAATCTTGCTCTCTCTTTGGTGCACAGGACATTCAACTATACCTTTAACAGAAAAAAAATAATAAAGTAACTGAAAGGGTCATCGATACAGCTGGAAGGGAACCAGAGCTGAGTGAAATCGGTCATACTAGATTTCAATGAGCAAACACATGCAAAGCATTTCAGATGTAGACAATGTATTTTCATCTGGATAGCAAGCAGTCATCTTAATACTGTGTCTCCTTTTATAGACTCCCAGTTTCCCATTGACATTGCTGCAGTAAAGAAAGATCATGATTTTCTTGACAAGGACCTTGTAGAACCTCTTCGCAGGTAAATAACACCTAAAGTTTCTTTTCTGATCATTTAAAAACATGAGCTGATTTGTTATTATTAGCATAGCAGCAGAAGCAGCAGCAGAGTTGTTTGCTTGTCCACATGAATTAAGCAATGATATTTGTAATGCTACCATTCTGAATCCATTTCTCTTATGGAAAATACTGGAGTAGGAACCCCTCTACGCTCATAGAAAACATCACATGATTTGAGAAGAACCAAATTCAATGGATTTGAAACACCTGCCTTTTAAGGAAGAGCTAGCAGTAGTACAAGCAAACCCTGAATGAGAGTCACATTTGAGTTGCACATGAATAACTCTTATGTCCAAGCACAGCAGAAAAGATGAAACTTTATTGCACAGAATTCAGCAAGTACTTTCTGTGGCAGCAGATGTGGTTTTCATGCTGCTGTGATTCCCTTGGTACTCTCCTTTTGGCACAAGAAGTGGGACCATAACCCCACAGTACTACAGCTGCTACAACTAATCACTGGTTTGCCCCTCCCAGATGGCTGTTTATCTAGCTTTTTATACTCTGCCTGTGATGAATATACTGTACTGCATTGCTCAAGTACTGTCCCCCAGGACTCAACAAGCAGCAATTCTGTGGCAGTTTTGCAAAACCACATTGCAGAGGCATTGTTCCCCTCTTCTTTTTCCTGTGCTCAGCTCAAGCTGAGTTCTGCTCCTCTCCTCTTCAGCAAGGACAAAGGAGCATCTGGCCCCTAACCGAGAAGGCTTTATTACATGTTATGGAAACTTTCACAACACCAGCATCAAGATAATTGGACAAAACTCAAATAGAGTGCCATAAGAAAACTTCTGCAACTGTGGCTAAAGTCATCAGAGAGTGTATGCTGTTCCACTGCACATAGTACTGTGCATTGCAGGGTTTAATGAGTCCCTGATGGAGGACTGCAGAGAGGGTTTCTAAGAATCATAGCAAATAGGGCTGGAAGAGAGTTCTTCTAGTCCATCTCTCCATCCCGGGCTATGCTTTTCTTCCTGGAGGATCCAGGTAATTCCTGGGCGTAGCTGTCAGAATGCTTTCCCAAAACTTGCTGCAAGTGAGACCTATTACTTCTCATTTTGTCTGTTACGGTTGTAGGGAACAGAATATTCTCTCTCTCTGTGTAGTAGCCTTTGTGGTCTGGAGACAAATCAGTAGGAAAGACTTGGATCTTTCAGTGACTGCTCTCAAGGATGCCGGGGGAGCAGAATAACTGCAGACTTGATCCACTGCTGTTCTGTACAGCTTGGCGAGAGGGATTGCTATGCCCATGCCTAAGAAACATTCTTCCTATGCATACATGCATCCCCCTGCTTCAGTCTGGCATGGTGGAAGACATACTTCGGTGTAGTTTGGGAACTGGGAAGTGGTGGGAGCTTGAGAGCTTTATATTAGCCAAAATCAAGTGATACTGCTGAGACCTGTAGTACATAAGCATAGACACAGATCTTTCCAAACTATTTAATGAAAGACAAAGGAGGTTATGACTGTCTAGTAACTTTTTCTGTAACAATTTTATTCAGAAGACAACAACCATTGAATTTAATTTTTCTTGGCAGTTTTTAAACAGTTGATATCTAAAAAAGGAACAACACCTCATATACTAGCCAGGTAGAAATACAAGTATTATGTACAGGTTATGTTTTCAGATTGCAGACATTTAATTTGCTGTAACACAGCAGCTCCAAACCTTCAGCTGAGAGCGACCTGTAAAAAGCGATTGTGCCAAAAGTCAAGATTCAGGTTCATCAGAAACAGTAAACACTGCCAATTGCTGCCCCCAGTACCAGCTTTGTTACTGTATTAGCTATCAAACCAAAATCTTCCAAGTCTTCCAGTGCACTGGAAATCCTCACAACTTGGCTGACCACCGTGGCTGGTTTTCTACCCTTGCTTTGCTCACTGGTGGCGTTACTACAAGTTGCATGCAGTATATCATACAAGAGTTGCAAGCTGTGATGCATTTTTATGAAACAGAAAGTTAAAAAAAGGTTGGTTATTATTTCTGTATGCACTAATTCCCAGATAAGGGGCAAAAATTCCATTCTTCAAACACCCAAAACTGCCCCTGAAGCTATGCATGACCAAGCCTTCACACTGACTAATAGTGCATTCAGCCTGTAGTACTGAACAAAATGGGGTTCTCATTTTTATTTGGAGGATAATTTTAAAGCTGGAATGCCAGAGTGGATAATCAGTTGGAGCAGAGTTTTAGCTCTGAATGGTAATGGTTCTGGTATAAACACTGAATTTCTCTGTTCTTGTGGATTGAAATCAGACTCTCAACCTCATTTTATAATCAGTTTTCTTATGGCATTGCAGTATACAAGACAACATGAGGTACAAATGGAGAGGAACTTTTTCTGGTTTTTAAGGCAGCTGGTAGTATTTTAGTCAGAAAGCCTAAGACTCTCTGTTGTAAAAGATTTCAGTGACCTTTTTGAGATATTCTAACACTCCTGCTGTTTACAATATCGTTTGAAAATTTGGCAGAGTAAAGACCAAATTTGAGGCCTTTGGGTTAGAGGCGTATCTATCAAGAGATTCCACTCAGATTTTATTGAGTAATGAACAATAGAAAATTACCATGCAATCTGCAGGCAAACGCTGTCAGCCTGCCAAAATAATAATTGGGCATGAAAATTTTATAGCTGGATCTCTGTGTCGTTTCCAAAATAGCAGCAACCAGCTCTGGTCTGGGAACTTTTGATGCCGTTGTGATAAGAGGGTAAGAAGGAAAAGCCAAGCCATGTTGTATTTTTTGTATTCACATAAACACAGTGACTAAGAATATAAAGAACAAGTATGTAACAGCCTGATACGTAGGCCTCTAAACCAAGCTCTTAAAATTTGAACTGTGCCAAGCAGCCAGCAGCGTCTTTTTCCATAGCTAGTGTCTCTTACATAGCTTGTAAATAATCCAAAGGTTGCTGTACATAGGGCATCCTACCATTAGAGTTTTGAAGTGGTGATTGCATAGTCAGTGCTGTCTGCTGAGTTATATTGCTCTAGGTGCTGTTAGGAGATAAGCCCGGCTCTCCACATGCAGTATGGAGAGCCCTGCTCTGAGGTCAGTAAATGGCTCCCATTGACCTCAAGGAGAGTTGACTCAGCTCATGTGACCATGTATCCTACAAGGTAATTCACTCAGTTGCAGCTATGACAAAAAGCGATAGGACTGGAAAGCAGTATATTCTCTTCACACACAAAACTGGTAGAGCAGGAACATGCCAGTGCCAGCTTCACACACCAGCCCAGCCAGTACTGGGAAGACCCTTATTCAGTGTTCAGACCTCAGCAGAGGTTTACAGAGTCATATAATGTGTTTGTCTGGTCACAATCCGTAAGAGAGGACATTTGCAGATCTGCAGAGGTAGGAGACACTGTGCTGTCCATGCTAGCCCTCCCCATGGTGCCTTCTCCTGCAAAACTGGTTGGTGCCCCTGACTGCATTTCCCACTAGCTGCTTGGAAGCAGCTGCAGAACAGGTCCAGGGGAATGCCTGGAGCTCCAGGTCACTTTAGAGTAGTCTTCCCATTATCTGGATGGCTCTTCAAGCAGGTGACCCATGAAGTTTTTCAGCTAATCAGATCCTAAGTTAGTACAAGCTTGTATTCATTTATAAACACTGCTTAGTGCTGTACAGGATGTGAAAGTCAGATTTCCTGCTTTGGGAAAACTTCCATCATAAGGGTTAATAAGTACAGCACTGGGGTTGGGTTTCAGAGCCCTAAATACCTGTGTCTAATTCCATCTCAGATTTCCTAAGATATCTCAGACTTCTCCATAGGCTGGCTGGACCAGGAGGACCTGCAGCAGCTGAAGGCCAGGCTTGGTACTCTAGAGGATCTAAAATAGCACTGGACATCCCTGTTTGGGCACCTGAATCACTCCACTGGTGTTTAAGTATTGTTTCAAGGGACACTCTTCAAATTAGAGATGATGTTCCAGCATAGAGATAAGTGTTAAACCATAGAGGTAGTGTTTACCTGTGACAGCTTGGAGAAGAAATAAAATTAACATCAGTGAAGCACTTGCTGTAGTAAGTATTTTGCAGGCTTCCTCTGAACACTGCAGAGCTTTCCAGAGAAGCATTCAGATGCATCCGAGATGGTTTGGGTTTTATACCGTCACCTCTCTTGTGTTTATTTAATGTGGATTTTTCTGCCTTTTCTTGAGTCCAGATTTTGTGTTTTGTTAACATTACAGACAGTCTTTTCCCATGTTTTCAACGAGTGATGTGAAAGTGTGGTGCTTCTCTTGCTTTGACTGGGACATTAGTGACAGCCTTTTGTAGCCAGAGACTTTCTTTTTTTTTGAAAGATTTGCTGAGGACTTGGCTGTCAGTCATGTAACAACTTTAAGCAGATGAGAAAAGCTTTCTGCCACCGCTGGCACATCAACAAGGCATAAGAAGTTGAAGCAGACTGGCTTTTATTGGAGTTGTTAGTACCAGGCAGGCTCACAAATATGATCATTAGTTCTCTAATTTCACTGGCAAATCTTTCCATAGCAATGAAAGAGCCCCAAAAAGCATGCCGATGTTTTGTAGATAGGTGAATTTAAAACCTGAGGTTGAGTCCCTGGCACCCATTAAAAAGTAGTTTTGTTTTTCATGGAGCGAGTTCTTCGTAGCAAAGCCAGGCTAGAAAGCAGCCAGGACAATGGTGTGGCTTCCCAAGCCTCCAGTTTACGTAACAATATTCACTTTTATACAGCTGACCTCTCAGTCACTGCTGAAACGATCTCACTCTTGAATGCTGTTGGTGGGAAAGCAATGTCTTTGGACAGTCTTGTTGGTTTGATCATGTGCTTTCTGCACCTTTCCATGCTGAAGTAGCCTGTCTTAACAGAAACGGCATGGCACTTTCTGCTGTTGGCTGGACAAGTGCAGAAGTAGCTGGGTGCAAATAGGGTGAAAGGAGCATCACGGGCTGTCGCTTCCTCGTCTTCCCGCTCCTGAACTGTGTGGCTTGCTCCTTGGATTTTAGAAGGCAAAGTGACACCATAATGAATGGAAGAAGCACTGGTGCCTGTATTTAAGATGTTTTCTTCTACATCTTCTCCTTAACAACTGCAAATAGGCAGTAAGTATAGAGGTTTTTTATAAACTATTGAGGAAGCAGTTGCAGAGATCACCTGCTGGGGCTCTTGTGGAGACAGGGCTGCTGCACGGCAGCCCTCTTTCTCAGGAGCGTTTCTTCAGTGCCTGCTCTCTGGAGGCAAGGAAGGTGGAGTCAATGTCTTGGTTTTCAGAGTTGATGAGCAGCTTGAGAGGAGGCAGTGGTTTCTCAGGATTTCTGAGCCTTTGGGCATGAATTTAGCTGATGCTTATCTCCTGGTCAGCCTTGTAGGACAAGTTTAGGTCAAAGAAGCAGGGAGCACTTCCCCGTCACTGGTCTGGCCACTCACTGTGTAAAGGTGTGAAGACATGGCAGCAGCTTGATTCAGATAGGCAGCTACAGCTACGAGCACTCAGGTGCCACACAGCCATGATGGTGTGGAAATGTGGCTACAAACTTGTCCCTCCAGCACAGACCAGCTAATGCAGAGGTGCAGGGACTCTGATCTGACCCTCTGGTTCACCTCTTGGAGGAAGCTGACTCCAAGGATAGAAAGTTGGGCTGGAGTCCTTTGAAAATGTGTCTGTGCCTCTTTTTATTTGGAACTGATATCAATATGCAAATTTAAACATTTTGCAGTCAAAAGAAGCACTGAACATTATGTAGCCCCAGGGCCCCAAGAAAATGAAACTTTGGGTTGAGAAATTCCATGTTTGGGCAAAAGATGAGCTTTGCAATAATAGATGTAATCCCTGAGGAGGAGGATTTGTGAGCAGAAGGCTGAAGATACAGCTACAGAGCCACAAATCCTGAAATTTATTACAAGAACATTACTATCATGCATGCAGGGTGTGCTTGTGCATGCATTATACTCACATTAATATGATGAGCACAGGACTTTTCTGATATGGCATAACAGGTTTATTGGCTTGAGTTAGGAAGGAGTATTTTATCTACAAATGAGCAGGTAATACTTTGTGAGGGATTTTTTTTCAAGGAAGATCCACATTTGGTGGGCTGGTTCTTTATTAGTGGTCACAATTTGAAAGGATTACTAATATTAGATGTCCCGGGGAGGAATATGTTATTGCCATAATGTTCTTATGCTATGTGAGAGATTATATTATTGATGTGATACTTTTTTGCATGTGTCCTTGTAACTTACCACATACATTTCAAATGTTATCAGTTCTGGAGATTTGCAGCCTCTGCCTGAGACCCAGAAGCAACAGGGGCAGCTCTTGCTGCAAAGACACAGGAGGTGCAGGCAGCCTACAGAAGACTGTTGTGGGCACATGGCTCTCTCACTCTGCCTTTCTTTATTTTGAAATTCAGCCCTAAATCTGGAAGATGTTCAAAGTCGAACATACTTAACTCTGAGCCTCTGCTTTTAGAAGATGGATGGTTTAATGAATCTGGACCTTTAAATATAAATAAAAACTAATCAGTTATGATTAGCATGGTAGCTTGTCTATTGAAAGAGAATGTTTTCTTGTCCTCCGACTGTCTCTGTGCATGGACACACACGCACAGACACACTCACTTTCCATCTTTATCAGATTGTCATTTCAACCCATTATTGTAATGTGGTAGCCTCGGATTTAAAGGAGCAGAAGTCTTACAGAGTCCCTGATAACATCATTAAGAGCATGGTCAAAAATAATAAAAAATATTTATTTAAAGGTGTTACATTTGTTACATTTTGGGTGTCAACCTGTCTATAAGATCCCCAGGTGTGGGAAAGGAACTATTAGCTGTGGAGAAACATTTAACTAACTGCTAAAAGTACTTCTTTGTGTCGGTTTTTTAAAGGAAGTGCTAACTGCCTAAAGTGAGGAACTGCATCTTTTTCTTTTGTCTTTCACAAGTGCTTCGAAATCCCCTAACATTAACCTTAAATCGTTTTAGACCAATTATGTTACGGTCCTGCAGAAGGCAATTTACCTCCTTTGTCTCCTGTCATTTCCCCATCTATCAGAGGTGTTTGTTTATACCTGTTTCCTTTCCTAAGTACTTAAATGTCTATGAATTAAAAAGCAAGATATAAAACCTGGCTATCAAGTAATGTGAAGCTAAGATTCTCTTTCCACGCAGTTGTCTTTTAGCCTGGAATCCTATGACCACTGTGGTGTCAGAAGCCTGTTGTATGCAGTTAGCACACTACAGGCAGATAAGAGAAAAGCTTTTGAACTTATGAAAAGTCATGCCCTTTAATCAGATGCTGCTAATCTTTTGAATTTGCTTTGCCCTGTAGACGACTGAACACACTGAACAAGTGCGCCTCAATGAAACTCGATGTGAACTTCCAAAGAAAAAAGGTAAGAAAACTTCATTAAATGTGCTGGCTTTGCCCCAGCTTTTGTGATGAGAACTCCCCCAATTTAGTGTTTAGTCAGTAATGCTCTTAAAAGTAAGTTAAGTGTATTTGACTTTGAACATGTGTGTCAGCATTATCGGGACACATGATAATGTGAATTGCTGAATCTTCAAATTTTAAATAAAATAGAAAAAAACCTGTGACTAATAACAGCAGGAACAATACTACATGTGTTAAAAGGGCACACGCAGTACTTAAAACTTTACGTATGTGCAATTCAAGTTAGCGGGTGAAAAGACAGTGCGGTTTCATTAGGCTGGCTTGTTTGCCAATGCCATGTGAGTACACAATGGAAAATCCTGCTTGGAAAAAATGGAAGCTGCTCAGACGAAAACAATAGCTTTTCTTTATTTCTTGTACTGACCTATTCCCGGTTAAGAATATGAAAATAAACTCTGTAATTCTTACAAGCTCCTGTGTAACATGGGAATTATTTGAGCTTAAAGGGTTTTGGCGAGGACTGCAGAAACTGCCTATTGATTTTGAGAGTTTTGTAACATGTCCAGCGTTAACTATTGAATGTTTGGTTTTCTGATCACAAACTCCTCCAAGCCTTTCAGTAGTGTACAATGGTAGCTGTTGACTCTGAGAAATCTTGGTGTCTGTTTTTCCTCCCTTAGAGTCTTTGTCTAATGCTTTTTAGCAGCTGCCTCCAGGAGTTGCATTTTTGGTGTCTTTGCAGATTCAGTCTATTCATGCTCTGTTCACTGTCTGAGGGAACTTGAACAAGGAATGGTTTTCATGTCATAGAATCATAGAATCATAAAGGTTGGAAAAGACCTCTAAGATCATCTAGTCCAACCGTCAACCCAACAACACCATGTCTGCTAAACCATGTCTTGTAGTGCTACATCTACACGTTTTTTGACAGCTCCAGGGATGGTGACTCCACCACCCCCCTGGGTAGCCTGTTCCAATGCCTCACCACTCTTTCAGGCATTCGGCCTTCTGCACGTGCCCATTTGTTCTGCTGTGTACATAGCCTCTTTACCGTGCATTTTGTCCATTCACTGGAGCCATGGGGACCTCTTCTCTTCACTACTTCAGACTTGATGAATTTGATAAGTGCCAACATTTTCCACATCAAACACCCACATCAAACCTGACAGAAGGAACAGGAAAATCCTCTGATTACACAATATCTTTATGATCTGGGCAGGTAGCGCTATAGGAAGCGGCTGAGGTCCTTCAGAAAAACTAACTCAATCGATCGTGTTGTTTACCAGCTTGGAGCAGTGTCTGGTTTGCATCCATGCACTTGTGTACTTGTGTTCACACAGAGGTACTGGAGCTGCACAAGAGACAGAATTACAAAAAGCAACATATAGGTGAACGCTGATAGTCCTCTGGAAATTTTGTTTAGCTCCTGTCCTTCTTCTCTTCAACAAGTATTTTAGGTTTGGTGTGAGGTTTGTATGCTTCCTTGCTTGCTTTTTTAAGTATGTGATTATGTTGGGTTAAAAAAAAAAGGAGGATTTTCTTGTTACCTTTGTTTTTATTAGTTTTTTCTGCCACTCCTCCCTGTTCTGAATGGATTGAAACCCTCAGCTGCTCTCCTTGCAGATGACCATTGATTTGCTATGGATTGCTATGGCCTACTTGGTATTCTTTCAGAGGCACAGAAGCTAGTTCAGTCCTTACCTCCACAAGGCCAGGGAGAAGCAGAGCACAGAAAAAGGTAGAGAAGGAGGGTATGAAGGAGATTGGAGAGGATAGGTACAGAGCAAGTGAAAGTAGAAGAGAATGTAGGAGAGAGAAGAGGGAGGAGAGATGCTGACAGAAAGAAATGTAAATGCAAGTGTAAAAGCTGGAAATTGGGTCTGGAATTGAACACTGAACCAAGTAAACTTTTTTGCTGTAGATACTGCCTTTCTTAATAGTCTCCGTGGTGGTGATCTCTAATGATGAAATGCAAAATCAGCTTGCTTTGGAGGTTGAGCATAACAGGTTTGCACAGGACTAGTGCAGCTGCTTGAGTGATTCATCAAAATACAGCCAAGCGAGCTGCCAGGCAAGGTTACTGTGAAAGCCAGCACGGGGTGAGTGTTCCCCACCACCCGCTGTCCCATCCACTACATTCACGCTGTGGGCTGCTCTCTTCCCCTTGGCTTCATCGAGATACATACAGAAATCCTCATGTATGTGTTGCAAATATGTCCGTAAGCGATTCGGACAGACAGAGATTAGCCTTTGGATTAACTGCCTTCTGCAGCTGTCGATTTATGAGAATTCCTGCCCCCAGCTGGAAAAATGTGGCAGAATTCCACCACAAATAAACCCATTTTTTTGCATTTTGTTAGCATCCCTCTGTATCTTAGGCAAATACACCCTCAGTCAAAAAGCTGTACTATTTTAAATCAACCATGACAAATCCGTGAATCAAAACCTCTTTCTCTTCAGCAAATGTTATCAGTCACTCCTCAAGAAACTTGCCCCTTCTCATCTTCCCAAACATAATGGTATTAAATGGACTTTTGAATATGGTCCAAAGCCGTGCACTTGATTTCACCCTAGGTCAGTAGAAGCATACAGTCACTGCTTCAAGATGTCTGCTCCGCCTGCGTAAGATGAATCATTGCTTTCAGACCTACTCTTCATCCACTGTCCCCATAGCTGGTGACATGTTGGCTGGCAAAGTGCTCTCTGCATTTTTTTTTTAGGACAGTCTCGTTTGTCAGGGCATTCTGATATCTAACAAGAACAGTGGGTCATTCAGGATGTTTGTGGCTTCCAGAATTTCTACTGATTCCATCAAAAGAAAAACACGTTATGTCACAGGACTCACAGTGCAGCCGAATTTGGAGTGAGTCACCATGGCAGCATTTCAGTATCCAGATATTTCATTTGTCTGATTTTTCTTCTGATGAAACATGAGCACGTTTCGTTACCAATTAAAAAAACTAAACTAAACCTTTTTTTAAATGAGCTGCAAATTTTGACACCAAAACCCCTGTGTATTTTCTGAATGGTTCTTGGGCAGAATGTAATCCTATCTTTGTTGTGGTTAGATGCAAAACTTGTTTACTACCAATATCCATTTCTGTTCATCTCTGCTTTCATAAAAAAAAAAAACCTTAAAACTTATTTTCCTCTAAAAATGATTTAAAGTATATTCACCACTGAATTTATTTTTATTTCTGTCTCTTACTCTGTGTTCTCCTCTTGGTATTTTTCACAATGTCTCTACCACTTTGGCTAGTTTAATCGATACCAGCTTGTAGAAAATACAGGCTAAATCCTGTCAGTTCATACAGTAATATCAGTGCCGCTACAGGGATTTGTGTCAGCCAAGAATCTTCTTTAAGGTCCCTTTGGCATATTGGGATGCACAACAAATTAAAAAAAATATATTTTTATCCTATTGGCTGGTGCCATCAATGCTTCAGCAGTGGTATGCTTTGTAGATATAATTACCACTACTAAATATTTAAAAGTACAAACCCTTGCGGTTTTTAAAATATCCACTTTGTGGCACTACTAAGACCACAGTAGATGGATTTTTAAGTGCCTGAGTCTGTACAGTCCTTTGCTCTGCATATGCATACAGCCAGCGTTGAGCTGAAATGAAGATAGAGCTGTCTGAGATGCCATTTCTTCCTTGCAGAAAGAATGGCCAAAGTAGTAGTAGTATTATTAGTAGTATTTTCTAGCCCCTTTCCTGCCGCTTGACTAGGTGCTTAATTTTTCTCTTTAGCTAGCAGCAGAACTAAGATCTCCATTCATTCCTGTGAACTAACATCAGCTGCAGGAGCACTACACACCTCAATGTTAACAGATAAAAGAGGAATGACTAAACTCAAAATTTCATAGCTGTACTTTATTTTATGGTTTGGACATGATCTAAAACATCTGGCTGACTTGAAGTGATAAACTGGCAAAAGCTTATAGCATTAGTGAGACCTGGCACACTACTGATCCCAATCTCCAGCTTTTGAGGTTTCACATTATTTAAGATTTAGGGGGTTCTGGTAAAATTTGTTTTACATTTTTCAATTAGACAGGCCAGTGGAGAGCTAGTCAGAGATGGGAGATAACTTTACCAGCAAAACTTCATAGAAAAATACTTCTAATAATAGACTTTTAAAATGAGAATTTTTCCAGTCCCAAAATAGTCTTTCTGGTTTAGCACCTCATTTTAGTCTGACAGCCTGTCATATTTTACTGCCTTCATACTGCTTCCAAGAATGTGAAGAGCTGTTTGGATGTCATGTAGGTGAAGTTAGTTTGTTCTGCTTTAAAACAAATGTACCAGAATAATGCCGTATAAACATGGTTCGGAGTCAAGAGAAGGATACTCATTAGCAACTGTGGGCTTTGCATCCTTAGAGAACAGCGAATTCGACACTGCCTGTGTGCTTCGTGCTGAAGATGTATCTTTTTTGGTTGAGCAAACAGATGAGAAAAGTGTCACAGGGAGAGCTTTTTTGTCCGAATTTTTTTCAAGGTGCATGTTGTCTGTATTGCAGAGTAGCTCCTGGAGCTGCCTAAACATAAGCACAACTCTGCATGCCCCAAGCTGAGGGATGAGACCAGGAAGGGCTGTGGGGCTGCTGCTGCCTCAGGAGAGGTCCGGGAAAGCCAAAGACAGTGGGGCAGGCTGGAGGTCATCAAGTTTGGGGTGCCTCTGGATGGCAAAGGCAATGCAGATAGTGGTTGCCACAGTAGGAAAGCTCACCTCAACTGTAGATACTGCCCCATCCAGAAGTGAGCCTGCGTGCCTCTCCTCCCCACACCTCCACGGCTGCTTTTGCTGCCTTCCTTTGCCTGCACTGGGACCCACCCCAAGTGATACCTCAAAATATTATCTTTTTACTGTTATTTTAAGCATTGTGGCTATGTATCTGTAGTTATGTTCCCGAAACATAAATCTTGTTAGTTGCACCTGGTCTGTGAAGTTTATAGAAGTTTACTTAGTTCTCACTGCAAAACTAAGTGCAGCACCAGATATGTGCTGTCTTGGTTTCTTAAATGGCTTACATTGCTGTAGCACCCAGCTACTTCCCAGTCTTTACCATGTGTATCTTAACACCATCCCTGCAAGTCAGGATCCCCCTACTTGGACTTTTCAAAACTTTTCAAAACCCTAGTTTTTCCTAGTCACTGTGGGCATCAGTCCTACACAGTTCAGTGCACAGGCAATCCACCCCACAGAAGACAGGAGGCAATGATGGGACTCCTGAGCTCCGTAACACAGAGCAGGCTTTTATTCCTTACTTATTAAGATGCTCGCTGCAGTCTTACAATTAAATGAAAGAGGCTGTTATAAAAGGATGATGACCAGTCTTTCATAAACTAGGTTCAGGGAGTCTTTACCACCTGTTGCTCACATGCAGCAGCACAACCATACTAATTTGAATAACGAGTAAAAGCACTTGCTTTTAACATGTGCCACTTGCTGTTTTCCAGAGTGAAGATTCAGATGAAGAAGACCTCTGTGCTATCAGTAATAAATGGACGTTCCAAAGAACCAGCAGACGATGGTCTCGGGTGGACGACATTGATGCTTTGCTTCACCGATCAGACAGACATGGATCTTCTGGGGACATTAAAATGAAAAATACAACAAGCAGTGAGAGCGTCCTTACAGATCTGAGTGAACCTGAGGTCTCGTCTATTCACAGCGAGAGCAGTGGGGGAAGTGACAACAGGAGTCAATCTGGCATCAGCAGTGCTGCCAGGGAGACCTGCGACTGCTCTGGCCAGCATGATGTAGAAAGCACACTGCTGCAAGAGTCTACTGTATTAAATACTGCCCTGTCCCCCAAGGACAACCTGAAGAATGAGAAACCAACACGAACCAAAGCAAAAACCTTTCTAAAACGCATGGAGACACTAAAAGCAAAAGGTGTTCATGGAAAACTAAAAGGCTCGGGAAGAACAGGTCCTTTAGAGATAAGTGGACCTGTTCTGCAGTATGAGCCGAAATCCCTGAAAGACATGCACTGTGTACAGATAGTCAATGGCGATCTCCAAAACTTAGGACAAGACTCAGTCAAAAGAGGACTTTCCTTTTCTGCCAAATCCAGCAGTGACAGCAGTCAGTCTGAAAACAGCAGCAGCGGGGTGAGCACACCGTGTTTGAAGGAACGCAAATGCCATGAAGCAAACAAGAGAGGTGGGATGTACCTGGAGGACCTAGATGTTCTGGCAGGAACAGCCTTACGTCAAGTGGTGGACCAGAACCGCAAAAATGAATTTCATTCCCAAGAGAACTTGGTTGTGCATATTCCCAAGGATCATAAACCAGGGACCTTCCCAAAGGCACTTTCTATTGAAAGCCTCTCCCCTACAGACAACAGTAACAGTGTAAACTGGAGGACAGGCAGCATCTCTTTGGGAAAGCAGAACTGCTCTACTCCGAAAGAGTCCGGATTGGTGGCTTGCTGTCCTAAAGAGAGCCGAATTAGTATTTATGACAATGTGCCAGGTTCCCACCTGTATGCTAGTACTGGGGATCTCCTGGACTTAGAGAAAGATGTTCTTTTTCCTCATTTAGATGACATTTTGCAACATGTCAATGGACTCCAAGAGGTGGTAGATGGCTGGTCAAAGAATGTGTTGCCAGGTCTGCCAGTTGATGATGTGTCAGTCAGGGAATCTCCATTGCTGCCTTTTCAGTCGCCCACACAGATCACACTTGATTTTGAAGGAAACTCTGTTTCCGATGGCCGGACCACACCGAGTGACATGGATAGAGATGGAACATCCCTGAATGAATCTGAAGCCACTGGTGTTAGGGACAGGAGAGATTCTGGGGTGGGAGCATCGCTTACAAGGCCAAGCAGGTAGGTAGCAAAATGTTGTACACAAATCCATAGACTGTGAAATACGATATAATGAAGCAGAGGCTCTCAGCCTTGGAGTCAGAAGGTCCAGGGTACCATTACAGTTGTACTCATCTGTATAGGGATGGGGTCTTCCCAGGGAAGGATGGGTCTTTGGGAGAAGGGACATCCTGGTATGGAAATTCTTATGTGGAATCAATGGAGAATTGGTTTAATAGAGCAAACTAAGGCTTTTTTTTTGTCTCTTGATCCATTGATTACAGAGTAGGACCCTGTACATGTTGCTGGATTTATTTTCAATTTGTCTTCTAAGTTATGCATCCCAGTATTTATGTGTCGGTAGCCTTGTGCACTTTTTTAGTGCACTGGTCTGCTTTAAAAATATGTCCCTGTGTGCTCAAAGAGAACTTCCCTATCCTCCCTCAGTCCCTTACATAATGGGGTGAAATGATGGTGTACAATTAACTTCTTAATACAAGTGAAAAAGGGGACTTTGGTAATATTGTTAATAGTTTGCAGACCTGTTTTAGGTCAGAGGAATGAGTTCCTGTTGAGCCAAGGGAGCATCATCCTGGGTAAAGGCCTTTGTAGATCCTTACTGCTGTGTGTAGGGGTGGCTTTGTACGTGCAAAAGCGGTGAGAAAATACCTGAAATTTTCTGATTTGCCATCAGTCTTGTCACATCCTCACAGAGGATTCTGCTGTGCCATGGTTTACTGTTGCCCATGATTGCTCACCACCATCACAAGCAAGTGACCTCGAGGAAACTACTGAGTAAATGAGCAGTGCCAAAGTTTCTAGGATTTGAGCCAGAGCTCATGTTTAGCAAAACAAGAAACTGAAATGAGTGTTTTTCTGATTTATCTAGTATATAGAGAAAGTGCATTGGAGTAAAGAGAAGATGTGAGTGGCTCGATAGCTCTTGCCAAGGAGACACAGGGTTCAATCCCTTCTCCAAAAAAATCCTTCAGTATTCGATAATAGAGATATTTGGAGAACCTCATCTCCAAATACCTTGGTGGTGAGGCGGGTCCCCTGGGAGGTGAGGGACCAGGTGTCAAATCCTGCTTCTCAATCCGGGTGAGAACATCTGAATCTGGATCTCCCACGTCCTGTTGGAAATGTGTGGGCTAAAGGGCACAGCAGGCAGCACCACTTCCCTGAGTACATGAACGGGACCTACACCCACTTGTGATTCTAACATTAAAAATCCAAAGCTGCGCATTTCCAAAATTAAAGAGATTGAGCAAATTGCTTTATTTGCCTCCAAGCTACATTTTCTTTCAGTTGACCATGAGCCATAATGTGTGTTTGTATGTTTATTTATGTTTTATATACTGCCCAGCACTGCCTTACAGTATACCATCTTTTTCTGCCCAGTTAAAGTAGTTGCCTGATTTTTCTATTGTTTCTTTTGCTAAAGGCGATTACGATGGCATAGTTTCCAAATCTCTCATTGCCTGAGCCACTCCATCGCATCACTTCACATCAGCAATCAGTCAGCAGCCCAACTGAATCTACTGCAAAAATTCTCTCTGCTTCGTCTTACTGCCATCATGGAAAAGTACTCCATGTCAAACAAACATGGCTGGACCTGGTGAGTACCATCGATAACTGGAAGGGAGATATTTTTGGAAGAAAATAATTTCTCCTAATGCTGTTATTCTGATAGTAAATTCAGCAAATGTAATTTGGAGGAACAGTTGACTCCAGCTGTAGAATTTGAAACTGTCCCCTTTAATCCATTGCTGCCTAGTGACTCAGTGGCAAAATCAGAAATAGATCCTGAAGATCTAACTTCATTCCTGTGCTCTAACAGAGAGACAACTCCGGCCTCTCTAACAGCACTCCAGTTCCAGAAAAATAAATAGTGGGAGAGAGTGATTAAATGTAGGAAATGTTTACAGTAAGTCTTCCCCAGAATTCATTTTGTGATTCAAAAAGAAACAGCTGATGATGATACTTCATGTTTTTGATATTGGTTTGTTTGTGCTTTAAAAGAAGGATTAGAACAGTTATGGGACTTCTCTCTGCAGATCAAAAGATGTAAGCTTTAGCCTAGTCCTGGACTTGTGTTAGAGGGAGCTGGCAGCTGTAGCAGCTCTAACAGCTACCTGGTCACTCAGAGAGCGGAGTGAAGGGCAGATGGACATGAATGCTGGCAGTGTGGCTCCTTCTGTAGCAACTGGCTACAGAAATCTGCATGTGTAATAGTACACAAACCCTGATGGGCCATGCAGACTGAAGTATACTGGAATGGAAATGGGCATAGATAAGAGTTTATAAGTATCTGAGAAATAATCAAAAGGCTTACACAAACTTTCCCTAATACACAGAGACACTGAGTCCAAAAATAATATGATTTGACATTTACGTTGTGATTTCAATGTTCAAAGCACTTCACCAAAATCCCACTAAATTCAGTTGTGAGTTAAATAAGATAATTTTTCCTTCAGAAATGGAAAAACAGATACAAGGGACTACATGTGAGATTCACCTGTCTGACAACAGCCACTCCAAAAAGTTGTAAGGCTAATCTGAGCAAGTCAGGTTGGCTGTCTGTGGCCAGTGGAAACAGACAGGCAACTCCAAAGGCAGCTCATTCTACCCAAGGCTCAGGGTTTGGGTCACCCTCCAAGTGAGGTGCCTCGCTCCACAGTTTGTATAGAGGCAGACTGGACTGCTAACTCTTTCTAAATCTCCATTAGAGAGCTAAAATTCAAGAAGATGAACCCCCAGATCGCTGTTCTCCTTTGGTGCAGTTCCCTGTGGCTAACTTGACAATGTCTGTACTGAAATGAATCTCACCTTAACCAATTCCAAATAAGCAGACTAGAATACAGCAAATTCTAGATCCTACTGTTTGTACAGAGGTCGTGCCTCCTGAAAAATATTTCTTCGGTTGGTATAATCAGTCTCTAAGGATTTATAGGAGTGGGACTTTAAATAGCTGTAAAGTTATACACTGTACTCCTTCAGTAGGTCATTTAATCCAAGTTTTATCTCCTTCCCACACAGATGAGAAAAATCTTTGTCACATTCAGGTCATATTCATCCGGTTTGTTGTTCGTTTGGTTTTTTTTTAATCCACTGCAGTCATGACTCCCACAAAGGGAATCCAGTTTGTTCTTGTCTTCACCATCATTTTTGGAAGAAAGAAAGCTCACCAGCTTCACTTCAGTTACTCAGCTAGAATAAATCATCTAACACCAGGGGTGAATCTGGCACATAGGGATTTCCCACCATCATTTATTTCTGTAAATTGTTTGTCAATAGAAATGCTAAATCATGTAACTGGTAGTATAAAAATCATTCAGCATGGTAGAGGACTGAACCTCCTTTTCTCTCACATATCCTCTGCACTGTGCTTTGCTGTGCCATTCCTTTGAGTCCCTAATGGATGCTTTAAACCATATTGGTTTCGGCTGGATGAGAAATTATCAGTAAAAGTTTTTTGTTAGAACAGATTGATATGCTATATCAGAGAGCCAGAGGCCATCTACTTATAAAAGCTGTCAAGAAATCCATCAATTATACAGATTGTAAAGTGTCGGTGTATTGTGCATTAAACATTATTTCACCATCTTGATAAAAAGGGAGGTGGCCCCAGTTACCAATTTCTGCCAGCAGTGTTACTCAGACTGTATAAATACTCTGATATCTTCATACAGCCTGTTCATGTTAATTTTCAGGTCTGTGCCAAAGTTCATGAAGAGGATGAAAGTCCCTGACTACAAGGACAAGAACGTCTTTGGTGTGCCTCTGATAGTTCATGTCCAGAGAACAGGACAACCTCTTCCCCAGAGCATACAGCAAGCGCTACGCTACTTACGGAGCAACTGTCTAGATCAGGTGTGAACTTTACTCCAGGGGCTTGGTTTATTTTTTCTGAAAAGCTACCCTAACCAAGTAATGGTGAACCTTTTTGTACTTAGTACCAGAATTATTTTAAGATTATTATATCTCATGTTGGGCCCAGATGTCCTCTACTGATTTGATACCTGGTGCCAATACTAATGGTTTGCTATTCTGAGATTTGTATCCAGCTAGTCTGTTGAATTTTTGTAGCTATAACAGTCCTGCTGATTTGTATACAATAATGTACCTCAAGGAATGACATGAGATCTTCATGTCTATTGAATCAGAGCTTAGGACTCACTGCTTCTACGCATATCTGCACTGCTTATGCTTGACTGTTGCCACTGAGGGTTAACTGCATTCACCATTTCACAAGATACGGTACAACAGGTCTTATTTACTTAGCAAAGAAAGAAAAGTCCAAGAACAGAGAGCAGACTCAGCAAAATATTCAAAGTATTCTGTTGACAAAGTCAGCTATATCCAGATAAAGTTAGGTCAGCAGGGGTTCAATGCCAAAGCCATTATGGTACGTTTCCTTTTATAGTGTTCTTAGCTGCAACAAGCCAGCTGGGAGACCCTCATGCTCAAAGTATTTCAGAATTTTTGATTCCCTTTAGCTACAGAGCAGGACATACCAATCATATTTTTACTGTTATTCCCCTAAGGGATGAGGATATGTATCTTTATGAACATAGGACTGGGAGAAACCCCCTGGCTGATTGAGTTTCGTCCTCTACTATTATTGACCTCATGTCATATGTCCTCTTCCGTAACTGCTTTTAGATAGTTGTAAGTTCAAAAGGAGCAACCAGCATTTTACTCCACAGACTTTGCTGCGTTCCTAGCTCTGAGCACACAAAAACAGTGGAAGTGGTCAGTTCTGAATCTTTCCATTTTCTGGTCACCATTCTGGTTGCTGTTCAGGTTGTTTTGTTGGGTGACAGTCATCTTCCCCAAAATGGAAGTCTAAAAATTAAATGCCTGGCTGTGAATCACAGCCATTTCCCTTTACAGCCAGTAGGGAGACACAGGCCCTTCCTATCCTTTCTTTCTGTTGACTGTAGAGGTGTCCTGTAGTGATCAGACCTTGACGTCTAACTCATGGGTGCCAAAAGTGAGGTGAGATGAGTTCTGCCTACCATATGTAGTATGGGAGATGAGGGGTGGGAGGAATAGCCTGTTGGAAATTAATTAATAGGGGATGGAAGGTGAAAATGCATAGAGACAACTAGAAGCAATATATTCAGTAGCTGACATGCCTGGTTATCGCTGCCATAATCTGGGTTACACAACTGAGTGGGGAAATCCAGTGTAGGAAGAAGAAAAGTGATACAGCAAGCCTGGAATCAGTGATGGGATTGGAGGAGACACTTGCCCAAGTATGAAGAACAGGAGATGTGGGGCTAGGGCTGGGCTTGTCAGCTAAGTGGCAGAGTAATGGGGAGAAAGAGAAAAGAGACGGGGGATAAATGGGGGAGAAAATAAAACGGAGGGTAAAACCAAAGAGAGAAAAAGCTCTTGAGAGATTTAAGGCAGTCAAAAGGAGTGTCTGTGGGCAGTCTCAGACAAATATCTGCCCTGAGAGGGAGGGTTTAGTTGCTGGAAAGCATCAGAGCTACATGAAGGGCCATTTCAACTCAGCTTGAGTTTCCACTCAGAGTGGAATTGGGAAAATACTGAATTGAAAATGAAGGAGGAGAAGTACAGATTGGGACCATTTAAAATATCTTTCCACCAAAAATCTTTCTAGGCCAAATCCCTCCAGGCAATTCAGCTTCTCTGCTTTACAGTCACTCCCTTTGTTCCCATTTAATTCAAAGTCTCCTAATGCCCGGCCAGAGGTCTGAGCAGCTTCCAGTTGCCCCCAGCATCTTGCTTATGTGTCTCTTCCATGCACTGCAGAAAGCAGTCTAGGGTCCTGAACAGGCATCAGAGCTTCTACTGCACGCACTTGGTAAAGTTGAGGTTGCTTTAAATCATTGTAAGGTCTGGCAACTGGCACTGAAATGTCTAAGATTGTATGAGGAGCCTCACCGTTATTTGTAGAATATATTACTTGGTTTCAACTTGTGAAATAGAAACTGCTTCACCTTTGCCAGCTGCATCTTTATTTCTGTCATGCATCATATGGCTACTTGAAGGGCAGATGATCCACAGCATGACAATAATAGGGATTGGGCCAGACTAACCTCTGATAAATCACTGGATTTATAGTCCCATTTTATTTACAGAATG
The DNA here is from genome assembly GCA_013400535.1 of Scopus umbretta. NCBI lineage: Eukaryota > Metazoa > Chordata > Aves > Pelecaniformes > Scopidae > Scopus > Scopus umbretta. The sequence continues at coordinate 47,703 of VZTL01075165.1, forward strand.
AGTCTGTAATATTGCAGAACAGAGCCTAAAACATCTTTTTCTATCAGGTGAAGAACTGTCCTATTTTGATTAATTATGATTTTTTCCAAGGAAAAGGGAAATAGGAGTTTGGATAAATATCATTAAACAAAAACAGAGATCAAGAGTAGCAGAATGATGTGCAGCAGGAGGTTGAACAGGTGCGATTTGATGTCTGATCTCTCGAACCAGACTTGGCTGGAAGTTTTTAAAGGTTCTTTATACCAGCAAGGACACTCTCCATCAAAAGCAGAGAACTGAGCCTCTGCTCTCACTTTTTATCAACCGCATGCCAAAACTGTATTTTTTGGATAGAATTAGCATGAGTCCTTCTGCATCTTCAGCACACATTTCTAAGAGGAAAAGAGATTTTTAAAAAGAAGATAAAGGGAAAGGGAAAACCAGATGAAAAGAGCCAGATGCTCTTTCTTGTATCTTCTTGTCAGAACAAAGCAGAGCTTCACCTGTGAACAGAAATACAGTGCACTGGGATGTACACAGGACACACTCCAGTTCTTCACTTCCTACACATAAATATGGCACACGAGCAATGCTAAATTCGTCAATAAGAAGACATAAGAGAAGAGCTGCTCACAGCCAGTCTGGTGTAGCAGTTCACCTCCATATAAATAAATACATCCCCTTACAGAGCTGCGTAGTATGTAATTACTGTCATTAACGTGCGACTTAACAAAAGTCCTAAGTACCATATTCCTGGGCATAGGAAGTGCTCGAGGGAGAGGAGGGACCTACATGAACTCTGTGTTGGCAGAAGTGAGGAGAGAAAGTCCAAAAGGCATTATTTCCTTGCCTTTACACATTTTTGTTGGTGGACTATGCCATTCAGAAAGCTGAACAGACCACCAGCAAGACAGCGGGCATGGAGGAACAGAAGTCTATAACTCCAGAAAAGAAAAGTGGCTTTTTCATGGGTCTTTCTCAGTATTTCACCTTTTCCCCTGCAAAACTGACAGAAAACAGTGCTAACACTTCCCAAATGAAACACTGTAAACTCACTTGGGAATAAATAATGTGGTTAAGGCTCAGGAATTCGCCCTGGGGGAATTCCACTGGTGAGAAGGACGTAAAAGGGCAGCACTGCCACGAAGGCATCATTTGAAGAATTACTGCTTCCTTTAGAATAGAAAGCAAACAGGATAAAAATGTATCTTAGTGACACTGCACAAGTAATTCCTCTGTGGCCCCTGCATTCAAACTGGGGTTTTCAGTGGGATTTGGAGGAACTGTTGGAAGCAGAGATCCGGAAGGGGAAAAAATAGATTTGGTCTTGATTTTAAAGCTCTACCAGGATGTATGAATCTTTTGCCACAGCATTTATTACTTAGCTGAGCATAATATTTTCTTGTTAGTCTTCAAAATATATACCCAAATAAACATGAGGAACCAGATTCTCAGCTGGAGTAGATCAACAGTCACCCAAGCCAAGCAAGACACTGCTGATTTATATCAGCGAGCATCTTGCTTAAACTCTTCAGGCAGCAGAAAAACCACATGCACTCTGAACTCTCCCTCTAGGATGGGATACAGAGCAGCAGCAGTGTTATTAACTCTTACAGTCCTGTTGTGAGAACATGCACTTGCCTACAAGACTGTGGACAAGTCGTGACCATCATATTTGCACATATTTCTTTTGTTCTTGCCTAGAGTAAAATAAGCAACCCAAGCTTTGGTCATGATCTAAGTCCCCTGTAATAGATTTTATATATTTTTTTTTCTTTAAGTAACTTTTTTTTTAACTCAGTTCAATGCGGTGCTTTTTTAGGTGGGTCTGTTTCGAAAATCTGGAGTGAAATCCCGAATCCAGGCCCTACGTCAGATGAATGAGAGCTCACCAGAAAATGTCAACTATGAAGACCAGTCAGCATATGATGTGGCAGACATGGTAAAGCAATTTTTCAGGGATTTGCCAGAACCTCTCCTCACAAGTAAGCTAGGAGAGACTTTTCTACACATCTACCAATGTAAGTTGCAATATTTTTATTACTATAAGCAATTATATAATTATATAATAATATATTGTAAATAATTTTGGTATGTTAACACTGGGTGGGATTCTTTATACTCACCTTTGAGATGTATAAAATAACCTCTCTGCTATCAAAATCTTTCACTGAGAGTTTTTTAGAATTGCCTAAAAGTTTCAATGTCAAAATACTAGCAAATTTAATGGAAAGACAGTGTTCAAATCTTGAGAAGCTTTGAAAATACCAACCTCACAATCCGAAAGAAGCCAGAAGGACAGGTTGTCATGGACATAAAAAGCATGGAGACTCAAGTTTTTGTCAGATTTCATTAAACTGTGGGCCCATTTCATGCAGACATCTCAATACAAGTCAGTCTTCTGGGCATGGAGAAGTGGTACTGGACCATGAGAACATGAGCCTGTGCAGCCCCGTTCCTTGCTGTGACTTTTGATTATCTGCCTTTTCATTATAGCCAATGAAATGCACATGCAAGCAACAAGCTGCCTTCATTTACATCCTCAGCTTCTATGTAAAGATCTCATAGAGAAGGAAAGAAACAGAGGATTTCTTCTTTTCATTTCAGTATAAGCAGTCTTCAGCAAAATCTGAGACTCAAATGCATCAGAATGATGAAAATCCCTGTAAACCAGGAAATGACTGTGAATCTCTTCTCCAGACTGAGGGAGAAATAAACACTGAAGAAAACACTGAAAAGCCAGAGGAATTAGAGTTTTTCCCTGACAACGTCCATTATAAAGGCCAGTCAGCCAGTGCTCTGGCAGATACAGAAAAGCGTACCCAGCCAGCCTAAGCCAAATAATTGGAAGCACTAAAGAGAAGTGTGTCTAGTCTTTTCACTTGCAGACATTTCAGCTGCCAAAATAATAGAAAGCCATTTTTAAACACTGTATAATCCCAGTGCTATGGAATCTAAATTACTTTTGTGCTTCCCTTTACTGTAAAAATCTTCCTGTGGTGCATAGTCACTAATGTGTTTAACATCACAGTGTCTGTAGCTGGTAGAGAAATGCTGTGATCCTGCACATGAGAGACAGCATCACAAATAAATAAATAGCCAGAAGGAGTCCCCATCTCTGAGTTGGGAGCCTGGCATTAGCATTCACAATAGCCAAAAGGCTGAACAGTGAAACATTGCTATCAGCCAAAAAAAAATGCCGTAAAAAGGGGCAAGGGCTGAACCTGTAACCTTGCATGGTACTACCAGTGGGAAGTCTGAAGAACTCTTCTTCACACTGATAGGAGGGGACTAAAAAGTGCTAGGAAAGATTTTCTTGAACTGCACCAGTACTTTAAAGTCAGAAAGTCTTGAGGATGGGTCTGTGTAAACCAAGGTGGAAACAGGAAAAGATGGGCTCTGTAGAGACTGGAGACCAATGTTTGGATTAAGATGGGTAGCAGTGTGGGTTTTTTTCCCATGTGACCAACAATAAATATATTTTTCTGTTTTAGACAGTACTGACAAAACTCCTTTCACAGAAAGAAAAATGTTGCAAATTGCTGGGATACCAATTGTATTTCATAATGTCTGCAATTAAATAAATCTGTAGCTGGGAGTTTTTCTTCCCCTTCATCATGTTCAACAAATTATTAATGTGAAGTTAGGAATGATTTTTCCTCTCTTAGTGTATTGGCAAGGGATCTCTGATTTTCAGGGACTCGCTGAAGATCTTTTTCGTATATCCAGAATGGCTTGGTTTGCTGTAATGCAGAGGACTGGCGATGAGATTATTACCGTAATAGTCTATATGGCATAGCATTGATGAAGCTTTCTCCATTTCCCGAAAACTTGCAGTTGCCTAATGTTTTCCAGTGAAAGGGGTGGCCTGTTTGAAGGGCTGGCCAGTCCTCTCTATGAACTGTCTTCCCAGGGGACAAAAGAAACCTGAAAAATACCATTTAAAGATACGAGTACAGAATACTACTCTCCCTTCATAAAATTTAAATGAAGTTCAGTCACTTTCTTGGGGAAGAGCCTTTCAAACAAGCTGAGAAATGTCATACACTGGCTATGACATACAGAGCTGTGCTTGACGGAGCAGCAAATGCCACAGCCCTCCAACAACCAGCTGGTCTTTGCCCCTTCATCCCTTATCACCTGCCTCTTCAGAAAGCCATTCCCAGAGTGTGATCACCTGTCCTAACTCTTATCTTGTTCCTGGCTCCTTATCTGATCTTACAGTTGACCCCCCAAATGTCTCTTGCTTGTCCTCAGATGTCCCCAAGGAGCAGCGACTGCAGGCAGTGCAGGCAGCCATCATGCTGATGGCCGATGAGAACCGAGAGGTTTTACAGACTCTGCTGTGCTTTCTGAGTGATGTCACCTCCGTGGAGGAGAATCAGATGACTCCTATGAACATAGCTGTTTGTCTGGCCCCTTCCCTTTTCCATCTCAATATAGTGAAAAAAGAAAGCTCACCGAGGTAAGTTTCTTCTCAACACTAGAAATAGTCATATCCTTAATACAAAATGATGCTTTCAGTGTTTCCATAGGGGTATGCAGGATAAAATTTTCCAAAGCACCTCCTTTCCAGCACATGTTACACAGGGCATGGCTTCAGTGAGAAGGGAAAGTCTGTGCTGCAGAGGCAGAAGCACACTTGTATGTGTACAGAAGGTGTTTTCACAAGCCCAGCAGGCACTTCTGGCTGTTGTGAATCCACAGTGCCCGCTTTCCATGCAAAATGTCAATGGGGCACTGGTGAGTTTTGCAGAAGTAATATTGGCTTCTGTGAAGGCAAAGGACCTGATTTTGCTCTGGTTGAAGACAAAGATTGACCATGTTTTAAAGGATTTTAATATGTTGATTTTCAGTGAGTGGTTTTTCACTCTGTATTTTCTGGCTACGTTCTGCCACTTGGGAAACTGAGTTTATTTCAGGTCACAGTAAGATGGTGTGTAACATGCTGAGTGTAGACTACATAGGGCATAGACCCTGCTAAACATTACCAGTCCCAACTTGATGTCCCTTCAGACTTCTTTTTTTCCCCATCTTGTTCAGAATACACTGAGATACTTGGTCATGGATGTCCATAACCAGCATCTGAGCAAGTGCTTTAAGCAGTAACAGCGTAAACCACTGTACACCATGTCTGTTAGAAGTCCATTACAAAATGTACAACACCTAATGCAGGACATGCATAACCTTTCCTGCTTTTATCTTTGGCTCAACAGTATTTTAGGTAAACATTTTTCCTTTGAAAAAGGCCCAGGAGCATGAGCAATCTTTGTGATAAATAAAACCTAAAGATAGGCTTTGCTCTCTTGTGTTCTGAACATCCTGCTGCTGTTTGCTTTCATATTAAAAAGATTCGGCTCTTTTTACCTGAAACACTGAATTCAATTACAGAGTAATACAGAAAAAATATGCAACAGGGAAGCCAGATCAGAAGGACCTCAGTGAAAACCTGGCAGCTACTCAGGGACTTGCTCACATGATAATGGAATGCAACAAACTTTTTGAGGTGAGTGAGAGACTCAAACGGCATTATTCATGGCCACGTAATGCAGCATCCTTTGAAGTATTTATGTTTATGCTTAGATTTTCTGTCTTGTATTAGCTCAGAGATTGATGGTGCCTCACTTATTTGTAAACTTGCTCCATCTAAAGTTTATTTATCTTACTTCTTTATGACTGTTCCCTTCTCACATTCAAAGATGCAACTATTAAAAATGCAGGGTAATTACTCTGTGGCAGTTTTCAACCCAAATTACTGGATTAGGAAATGTTAGTCTAATAAAAATAAGTATCTGCTGTTTTAACATTTCATATTGTTATAATGGTTTCAGCACCTCAAATATAACTTATTCATCTCAAAAGGAAGAGCTGACACATATTATTTCTGTGTGTCATAAAATAAAGTTAAAATTACTTGGGGAGATGCAGTCTCCCTGCATCTTTCACTGAGGTGGAAGAGAGATAATCCTTGTATCTCCCTTTCCCAGAAGCACAAGACAAAATTTCGGGGGGCTAGAGGAGTAACACAGGTGTATTGACATACAGTTGGTCAGTCTAATACAGTTCTGCATGAGTAGTGCTATTCTGACCCATGGACTGTTTCACTATACTACCTTGATTTCTCATCTTGCATAGTAGGCAAAGGCAGAAATAGTATCCATTTTACATCATAGGCTCATTGCAATTGGATGCTGAATGGCCCATCAGACATTGCCTTAAGGAAAAGCTCTCAGCAGGAGGTTTTCCCTGAGTGTTTTCCCTCCCTTCTGTGGTACAGGTCCCACATGAGATGGTCACCCAGTCCCGAAACTCCTATGTCGATGCAGAAGTGCATTCTCCCACCCTGGATGAGCTTGGGAAACAAGTGGATGAGGAAGGAGGGAACTATCAGATGTACCTGGAAAGTCTCATGCAGCATCTCCAGAAAGAAGCAAAAGAGAAATTCAAAGGATGGGTCACATGTTCCAGTACAGAGAACGCAGAACTTGCCTACAAAAAGGTAATTTGGAGAGACGTGGAAGAAGCAGTAAAGAAACCAAAGCAAATACAGCCTAGCTATGGGACACCCTGACTTGTTGCATGGCTAAATACATACCATTCTGTCTGGTGAGGCACATGATTTTTTTTTTTTTTTTAAAGACTACTAAAAGCAGTTGAAAATGTAATATAATAGTGACTCAAGTATGAGATCCCAGGAAAAGGCACACAAAGCAAGCTAAGGTCTCCAAAATGGATAAAGTAAGCGATACAGCAAACCACCAGAGAGGAAGCTTGAGAGTTTAACAGATAATGTTACCTGGGTAAGCTCTTTGACTGGGGGACCAGCAAAGTTCCTGACTGTCTCCTGTTGTTTGTCAGCAGTTTGGAGAACTGGTTTTAAAAACCCTCTTCAGGCTGCCTGCTGCTTTACTTAGCCAGGCCAGCCATATGGCTAGTTTTATGCCTGATCCTTTCGTCCTTGTTTGAAATCGATTTTTGATATCTGCAACCTTTATCAAAATTTTTTAAGTTGTTCCAGGCTCTGTCACTTCTGCAGGGAAAGCCAGACCACTGCAGCCAGGAGGAGGGTGCTGCTGCAGGGTCCCTGCTGACAGTGGGGTTCTGGGCTGCTGGAAATGCAATGGCAAAACAGAGGTCTGCAAACCAGCAGCGGCTGGGGAGGGTGGGTGACATGAGTAAGGTAGGGGAAGGGCACTGGGAGGAGTGTGGGATCTGGATGTCTGGGAGTCTGTGGGAGGTGCTGGAGGTTTCTGGAGCACTAGCATCGGTATGTGAGGATGCCAGGGTAGGGTGTGGTTAGAAAAGCAGGGCTTGCAAGATCCAGTGCTTACAGTTAACTTTGCTGCCTGAAATATGACAGCCCTAAAGCCATGCAGAAATGCTGTATGAGTGGAATGTAGGATATTAATCTTTTACATAGCCTAGCAGTTTCACTCCCCTTATTGGGTGCTGTGGAGGTGTAACAAGTTAACAGGAGCTGTGAGCTAGGAAGAGTTAGCAAGCGGTTTGTGTGTTCCTTCTTTGAAAGGCATTTTCCCAGTACTTCCCTTGTGGCTATTTTTGAGGAGCAAACATCTGTGTACCTGATACGTAAGTGAATCAACATGTGTTCTGTTCTTCCACCAATTAACCAGAAAAATTAATTGACCCTCAGTCCCAGCTAGTGTATCCGACTGCCCAAGGTGGTAGCTTTATTTCAGGCCAGGGTTTTGGTCTCCTTTCATCTGTTTTTACTTCTACACATACATATTCTTCATTACACTTAGAATGCTTGGTGTTGAAAAATTGTCTGTCACACCAAAAATAATACAGCAACTCCACTGGTACTATGAGAACTGGTCCAGATATACAGTGGTGTGAGAGCAGAAGTAATGTATCACTTCAGTTTTCCATCTAGTATGCATATGTTTTCACATACAGAAAAGCAGCAGTAATAGCAATAATAGTAACGGTTAGCAGGGAAATATGCATGCTCTGAAGTTAAAGCCAGACCCCCATACCAATATTCTGTTATCAGTTATCCTCTGCTGAACATATGCATATAGATCATTTATGTTCTCTGTTGCTTTACTCCAGGTCGGGGATGGGAATCCCCTAAGGCTTTGGAAAGCCTCAGTGGAAGTTGAAGCCCCCCCATCAGTTGTCTTGAACCGAGTGCTGAGAGAACGTCACCTCTGGGACGAGGACTTCTTGCAGTGGAAGGTGGTTGAGAGCCTGGACAAGCAGACAGAAGTTTACCAGTATGTTTTGAACAGCATGGCTCCTCATCCCGTCCGAGATTTTGTTGTTCTAAGGTAAGCCTAAGGGCAGTTCTGCACCACCTTTGCTACCTGCAGTGCATACAAGGAAGATCTGGTCTTATCTCAGCCTTTGCAGCTGTACAATTGTGGTTTGAGAACTCTACTTCTGGGCAGCAGTGTTGATTTCTCAAACTGAATTAAAATTGTTCACCTAGAGCATGCTGACCTTTTCTCTGTTGTAATTTGAGCAGCACACACTCCTGAGGCCATAAATATCATTTCTTCCTTAGAACAGATGTCTGATAATAGCTGCTGTTCTCTTAGCTTTGTTTGTTGTCAAAACAGTCCAATAGAACCCAATTGGTTTTTACGCTGTGTTTGCTGTTCTCTGGGGAATGTTTGATGCTTAAGAGCCCAATGTTTAGTAGAGAAGATAGTGATGCTTTTAAGCTAAAGTTGTTATACGGTGTCTATATAAGTTGTTATTTTAGATTTGCAGTTGGAGCCTTTGTAGACCAAGAAATGCTAACCCATAAAAATCCTAGTGTGGAAATGAACAGAAAGAGGCAGTAGATATGTATTCTGACTGTCTTCCAGGGGGTGACATCTCTCAAATAAATGTATAGCTCTGTATCAGTATTCTAAATTCAGCCCCAGTTCTGCCGTTGTCTATCTGCCTGTACAGAACAGACAAAATAAATTCCTCTTATGCATCTTCTGCCTTTGAAATCCTGGCCCTTTGCTTGCTAGGACCTATTGTGGAGCTGCTGACATATTTCACTTACAGGGTCAGGCCTACAGTTATTTATTTCAGGATGATTTTGTGCATCCCATTCTTGGTCTCTGCTTTCTTTGACTGAAATGGTGTGCTAGAGAAATACTAAGCAGTTTTGACAAAGGAAATAGTCCAGTGAGTCGGAACTGTATTAGAGGGAACAAAGACTGAAGGAAAAAAATGAGTCCTATAAAAATAATTATAATAGTACGTCGCTTCTGTAAACTTTGGTATTCTCTTAGGGAATGATAACATGCAGATATTGTCGGTATAAGGGAAGAATTATTGGAACTCTTAGGGGAAGATTTTTAAAATATTTTCTGTAAGTTTTTATAATGTGAAAACACCAGTTCTCCCATTACTCTATTTCCTTTGCCTTCCCACAGTGTACTGGGCTAAATAAATTATTTTAGAATTCATTTTCTTATATTATTGACTTAAACCAGTGATAAATTTGGCCCTCCATGTAGCACCAAGAAGATTCCCTGGGAGCAGTGGGGAGGTTTTGATGACTGTAATTCTGTCCTCTTATTTGCCACTTAGTTCACTATTGGGTTTCATGGTGTTTTATGTTCTTTAAAGACCTGCTGTGCAGTTACATCAGTTAAAGAAAAAATCTTGCCATCAAGTTCTCATTCTTTTCACTAACCCAGGCAGAATGACCCCCAAGGACTGAAATACATATCATAAAACTGAATCCTGGTGGGTTTTTAAGGGCTGAAAACAGCCGTCAGGCAGATCTGTCAGAGTCTGTTGTTTATCTCTTTTGATTTATATCATTAAGTCTAGAGCAAGGTTAGCCAGCAATATCGCAGTCAGTTTGATACCTTATGATTGGTGGGAAGTGAACAGTGAAAGTATAATTCACCTCTGAGGACATGAATATTTTAATGGAGAGCAATTTTCCCCTTACCCAATCAAACTTTTGGCTGTGAAATGATAAACTTAATTGTTCTTTTTTTGTTGTTGTCGTTCAATTTGACAGTCATAACAAGGAGATTAGGCTCCCTTGAGAAGACTTGAATGGTAGGAGGATAGGGGCAATGTTTCATATGCCTGGGATCTGATGCAGCTCTCAGCTGCCCTGCATAGGCATCACTTTTCATTAAAGATTCTTCAAGTGTTTAATGCTCGTTAAGTATCACAGCATCTCTGTGAGTTAAGTGTCATGTCATTTTTACTACTGTAAGATATTTAGAGAAGTACAGAAACTGGCCTGAATCTGTATAAGTGGGAGTAGGAATCATAAATCTTCTGTAATCTCTGGGATGCATAGTTTTCCACTTCACAAATGGCCCAAGTAAGTTCCACATAATTACCAAGATGATACAGATACATCTGAGCACTCTGCTGGCATTCACAGTAGATGGTTCAGTATTTTACAGTAGATCTGAGGTGTGATTTCTTGCTCTCCATGTGTTTCTTCTGCCAAGATAGGTCGTCATTTTTATTAATGCATAGACACATGTAAAACCTTCTGAAGTCAGTATCTTCCTGCATTGTCTTGAATAACAGCTCAATTTCATGTAAGAAAAATGCAGAATGTTAAAATTATCTGCTGAAGTCCAAATTTCAGCAGTCCTTGAAAGCAGCTTACCTGCTAAAACATGATACTTCCCAACGTAGCATAATCCCTGTCTCAGACAGTCCATGGCAAGATGATGTAGATTACACAGCACAGTGGGAATTTCTCATTTCTTCCCACAGCATGGAAAAGAGCATAGACCTGTCCTGTGAGAGTCAAGGTGATGTGAGACACCAGAAAGATGTGACACACCAGAATATGTAGCGAAAGCTTACAGAACAATAAAAACAGTTTAAGTACTAAAGTCTAGGTCTCCTGAACCTGGTGGAAAACTTCTGCAGCATGTCAGAGAGGCTAGAAACCTGGGGGGTGCGGGGGAAGGAGGAATGAAATGGCTGACGGCTCAAAATAAAAACACATCTTAACAGGTCAGCCCAAAACCTGACTGCTTGTGAAAAGAAACGTGTGGGTAGTAAGAAACCAACTACCTATTATTGACAAACTGGCATACATGGTGACACGGTCATGAAATTTCACTGTTGTATTACTTTCTCCCAAGTAAAATTTACTCAGTAGTCGTGTAACAGTGGTAAGACAGAATGTGGTTCTATGGTCCAGAAAATGCCCCTTTCCTACTGTTAGGGAAAAGAACATGGAGCATAGATCCTGTTGGGAGAAGAGGTAGGTGACCACATGATTATGTTAGCAGAGGCTGCAAGAAGTTTGTTGAGTCTCACTGTGTGGCATTGGAAAGGAGGAGGACCTTTCCAAGAGGTGTCTCTTTTTGGAGTGACACTGAGGAGAAAGGAAGCAAACGGATAAGCAATGCCTTTGTGGGTGCCTGGTTGACCAGTCCTTCTAGCATAGTTGGCGAGGATGTTTGTTCGATTGTTTGGGAGCAAACCAAAGCCTACATAAAGAAAGGGAGCCTCAACTTCACTATCATTCCTAAAGGAGTAAATATGAAGTTTTAGCCTTTGGCTATGCAACAAATAAACCATGTAAGACTCTACTTTGCCATTGCTCCTTGGAGTGTGTGGTAGCAAATGTCCATCATGTAATTGCCAGCAGTCACCTGAGGAGACTCTTCAGCTGCTGTGTGTCAGTGGATATAAGCAGCAGAACATCCTGGTAAAATGTGCTGCATTTATAGTTATGACCAAGAATATTGTACGTTAATGTCATTAATTAAATAAATGCTTGTCATGAAAGGTCACCTTTTTTATATTTTTTTAATTCAGATGACCTTGAAATATGTTCTTGGAGTTTCAGCAGTCAGTGTGGGTAGTAGTGAGGATTTCTGCTGTGCTAAACCATATTTGTTGTTCTGTAAATCTGCGTGGGTGCAGTCCAACATTTCAGCCTTTGTTGGAAGGCTTGTGCTCACTTTATGTCCTTTCCAAAACTTCTGTCTATCTGAAAATTCTGTATCATGCCCTGTAGCACATGATGGTTGCAAAGCGCTCGTGTGGAGAAGCAAAGCTTCTCCACCTGAAGCCTTCAGCAACATAGATTGGTGGCCATTTCACATCATGGTCAGACTCCCAACTGGGGCAGGGGGACAACAGCAGCATCAGGTGGATATCATCCTTCAGGAAAATAATGTACATAGCATTGATTGCAAGATCTTTCCCTGAGTTGTTTCAGAAGGTGGGTTTTTGGGGGATTGATTTGCCTTCTTGTGTACCAATGTATCCCCAAACCTCTGAGCAGTTCTTGTCAAAATTACAGCACCGACTGTTAAAATTAATACATTTACAGGAGGGGATCTAGCTCTAAAATCTGAGCTTGATAAGTTTCTGTGGCCTTTTCTGAGCACTAGTGAGAACGAACTTGGAACACAAAACCCCTCCAGGGACTTCTAGGACAGTCCAATGGCATTGCAAGAACCAAGAAGGATAGGCAGACAAGCAAATTGTGACTTTAATTTAGGTTCTTACTCCTGTGCCCAAAAGTTTCATTACTAAAGTGATTCCGTCTTGGATATGTTGCTGCAGGACATGGAGAACTGATTTGCCAAAGGGGATGTGCATGCTGGTTGCTATCTCTGTGGAGCATGAAGAGGCTCCTCTTATGGGAGCTGTGCGAGCCGTCGTGATGGACTCTCAGTACTTGATAGAGCCATGTGGCTCTGGAAAAGCCAGGCTGACCCATATCTGCCGAACTGACCTAAAGTAAGTATCCCACACACAAAAAGCAGATGTCCATTCAGCAGGGCAAAAACCTCAAACTCGGGGAGGGAGGTGTTGGGATCAGAGGACATGTTCAACGTAGCTTTGCTGCTTTGGCGTCTTCCTGCAGATCTATCCATCCACCAAGCTCATTTCTCCACTCAGCATCTGCCATAGCTAGGATGTGATCATAGAAATAAAATCTGCTTATTTGATTACTGCAAGGGAGAACTTCAGAGTACACTTACAATGACAAGTATTTGAAGTCACCACCACCACCATGGGCAGCAGGGAGTAGGAATCATGGCAAGCCTGTTCCTGTGGGGCATATTTCCTGAGTATTTGAGTTTCTCAATAATTGTCCTTCCATTTCTTCAGAGGACATTCCCCAGAGTGGTACAACAAAGGCTTTGGACATCTGTGTGCAGCAGAAGTTGCCAGGATCAGAAACTCATTTCAGCCTCTGATTGCCGAGGGACCAGAAACGAAAATATGAGGAAGTGTTCCTGGGAGAGTGTGAGCGTAAATTGGGGTCTGGCAGGGAACAGGAAGGCTGAAAGCAAAGCTCTTATTTAAGCTACAGAAGTCTGACCAGACCTGGGTGTGTACAAAGATGAAACAGGAATTTTATAGGAAAGTTATTTTATTCTGGAGACTTAACCTCCCTCACCCCCATGTCCCTTCCGTATTAATTTCAATTACTGAAGTAAACATTTCTTCAGAGAGCTTTTATCTTTATTACTTTTAAAGCAGTGTATTACCATTACTTGTGTGTTACATAACTCCGGTATTTAAAGGCTTCTAAGAAGCATATTTTAATTGTAAATAAATTATGTACAGTATGTATATATCTATACTATAACTATCTATATATATGTATATGTATAAATTAATTATTTTGTATATAACTCAGTGCAAATCACTTGCATCAGTTGGACCTTAAATGAATCTGTCATTTGTTTCTTAGTGTGTCACTGCTACATAAGCTGTGTTTGGTATTATCACAGGGCTACTAGGCATAATCCGTGTGATAACAGAAACGCCTGGTCTCAAATATGTTTCGTGTTTGTGTATGCTGTGAGAAGGTACCTAGAAATAGATGTAGGAAGAATTAGAAGAACTAAGGAGGAAGGAGGTTACTGTATGTTTAAAAATAATGAGGAGTGGATCAGTTTCACCAAATAAAATACATGGAAATGTAACTGAGATGGACATTTTCAAGGCCATTTACATTCAGCTGCAGGAAGTTTGTGACTGTTAGTACAAGCTGTTGAAAACTTACCTATTGCCTTAATTAATGGTATATCTGCCACTAGAGAACCTCACTGTGTGCAGCATTCAAAGTAACTGCTCCTTCTTGGAGTGTACAAGATAAAGCTGTGTGTACTGAGGTGTGTGAAATCAGACTGGTAAGTTATTAAGCTGTAAATCTTTTTTATTTTCTTTTTTTTT